>CM053038.1:34800551-34978051 GCA_028564925.1 Lithobates sylvaticus
GTTGGCACAGATCTGGGTGAAGGGGGGATGGTTGGCACAGATCTGGGTGTAGGGGGATGGTTGGCACAGATCTGGGTGTAGGGGGATGGTTGGCACAGAGTTGGGCATAGTTGGCACAGACTCTGTATCGGTGGGGGGAGGTGTGAGCGGTGACTATCGGAGGTGCTGATCTGGCCGGATGGGAGGTTTCGGCACACAATGAGGGGTGTCGGTGAAAAAAGAGAAGTTTTTTTATCTTCAGAGTTGGAGAATTTCCTCTCGCCCTGCGAGGAGATTTGGGCGGGGTGGGGGGAGGGGAGGGTGAGGAATTCAGGCCGGGAGACGCCGGGGAATTGGATGGGAAGTGGATGGATGGAGACCTCCAGGAGACCCCCGACCTTCCGCAGGAACTTCCCTCTCCGCTCACATCAGCTGAAGAAACATCAAAGACCCTCATTACCCCAACATTACAGGGGAACTCCGACCACCAATACCACCGCTGTGTACAGGGAGGGGGCTCATTATCGGGCAGGACCCGAGCCCTGGCTGTAACTCCCCCATCCATATGTACCCCTATACAGGAAGGATAATACCCCCTCCTCATAGAAGACCCCATACAGTGAGGGGGAAAATAACGATCGTCTCCCCTGAAGATTGTGTAAGTTTTGCCCACTTACATAGAAATGAAGTTCTATAATTTTTATCATGTGTCTTCCTGAGGAGGAGGATGACCTGTACATGTGTCTTCCTGAGGAGGTGGACCTGTACATGTGTCTTCCTGAGGAGGAGGACCTGTACATGTGTCTTCCTGAGGAGGGGGACCTGTACATGTGTCTTCCTGAGGAGGAGGACCTGTACATGTGTCTTCCTGAGGAGGAGGACCTGTACATGTGTCTTCTTGAGGAGGGGGACCTGTACACGTGTCTTCCTGAGGAGGGGGACCTGTACATGTGTCTTCCTGAGGAGAGGGACCTGTACATGTGTCTTCCTGAGGAGGAGGACCTGTACTTGTGTCTTCCTGAGGAGGAGGACCTGTACATGTGTTTTCCTGAGGAGGAGGACCTGTACATGTGTCTTCCTGAGGAGGGGGACCTGTACACGTGTCTTCCTGAGGAGGGGGACCTGTACACGTGTCTTCCTGAGGAGAGGGACCTGTACATGTGTCTTCCTGAGGAGGGGACCTGTACATGTGTCTTCCTGAGGAGAGGGACCTGTACATGTGTCTTCCTGAGGAGGAGGACCTGTACATGTGTCTTCCTGAGGAGGAGGACCTGTACATGTGTCTTCCTGAGGAGGGGACCTGTACATGTGTCTTCCTGAGGAGAGGGACCTGTACATGTGTCTTCCTGAGGAGGGGGACCTGTACATGTGTCTTCCTGAGGAGGGGGACCTGTACATGTGTCTTCCTGAGGAGGGGGACCTGTACATGTGTCTTCCTGAGGAGGGGGACCTGTACATGTGTCTTCCTGAGGAGGGGGACCTGTACATGTGTCTTTCTGAGGAGGGGGACCTGTACATGTGTCTTCCTGAGGAGGGGGACCTGTACATGTGTCTTCCTGAGGAGGGTGGACTGTACACGTGTCTTCCTGAGGAGGAGGACCTGTACATGTGTCTTCCTGAGGAGGGGGACCTGTACATGTGTCTTCCTGAGGAGGGGGACCTGTACACGTGTCTTCCTGAGGAGGGGGACCTGTACATGTGTCTTCCTGAGGAGGGGGACCTGTACACGTGTCTTCCTGAGGAGGGGGACCTGTACATGTGTCTTCCTGAGGAGGGGGACCTGTACATGTGTCTTCCTGAGGAGGAGGACCTGTACATGTGTCTTCCTGAGGAGGGGGACCTGTACATGTGTCTTCCTGAGGAGGGGGACCTGTACATGTGTCTTCCTGAGGAGGGGGACCTGTACATGTGTCTTCCTGAGGAGGAGGACCTGTACACGTGTCTTCCTGAGGAGGGGGACCTGTACACGTGTCTTCCTGAGGAGGGGGACCTGTACATGTGTCTTCCTGAGGAGGAGGACCTGTACATGTGTCTTCCTGAGGAGGAGGACCTGTACATGTGTCTTCCTGAGGAGGGGGACCTGTACATGTGTCTTCCTGAGGAGGAGGACCTGTACATGTGTCTTCCTGAGGAGGGGGACCTGTACATGTGTCTTCCTGAGGAGGGGGACCTGTACACGTGTCTTCCTGAGGAAGAGGACCTGTACATGTGTCTTCCTGAGGAGGGGGACCTGTACACGTGGAGGACCTGTACATGTGTCTTCCTGAGGAGGAGGACCTGTACATGTGTCTTCCCGAGGAGGAGGAGGACCTGTACATGTGTCTTCCTGAGGAGGGGGACCTGTACATGTGTCTTCCTGAGGAGGAGGGACCTGTACATGTGTCTTCCTGAGGAGGGGGACCTGTACATGTGTCTTCCTGAGGAGGGGGACCTGTACATGTGTCTTCCTGAGGAGGGGGACCTGTACATGTGTCTTCCTGAGGAGGAGGACCTGTACATGTGTCTTCCTGAGGAGGGGGGACCTGTACATGTGTCTTCCTGAGGAGGGGGACCTGTACATGTGTCTTCCCGAGGAGGGGGACCTGTACATGTGTCTTCCCGAGGAGGGGGACCTGTACATGTGTCTTCCTGAGGAGGGGGACCTGTACATGTGTCTTCCTGAGGAGGGGGACCTGTACATGTGTCTTCCTGAGGAGGAGGACCTGTACATGTGTCTTCCTGAGGAGGGGGACCTACATGTGTCTTCCTGAGGAGGGGGACCTGTACATGTGTCTTCCTGAGGAGGGGGGACCTGTACATGTGTCTTCCTGAGGAGGACCTGTACATGTGTCTTCTGAGGAGGGGGACCTGTACATGGTGTCTTCCTGAGGAGGGGGGACCTGTACATGTGTCTTCTGAGGAGGGGGACCTGTACATGTGTCTTCCTGAGGACCTGTACATGTGTCTTCCTGAGGAGGAGGACCTGTACATGTGTCTTCTGAGGAGGGGGACCTGTACATGTGTCTTCCTGAGGAGGAGGGACCTGTACATGTGTCTTCCTTAGGAGGAGGACCTGTACATGTGTCTTCCTTAGGAGGGGGACCTGTACATGTGTCTTCCTGAGGAGGGGGACCTGTACATGTGTCTTCCTGAGGACCTGTACATGTGTCTTCCTGAGGAGGGGGACTGTACATGTGTCTTCCTGAGGAGGAGGGGGACCTGTACATGTGTCTTCCTGTACATGTGTCTTCCCTGAGGAGGGGGACCTGTACATGTGTCTTCCTGAGGAGGAGGGACCTGTACATGTGTCTTCCTGAGGAGGAGGGGACCTGTACATGTGTCTTCCTGAGGAGGACCTGTACATGTGTCTTCCTGAGGAGGGGGACTGTACATGTGTCTTCCTGAGGAGGGGGACCTGTACATGTGTCTTCCTGAGGAGGAGGACCTGTGTCTTCCTGAGGAGGGGGACCTGTACATGTGTCTTCCTGAGGAGGAGGGACCTGTACATGTGTCTTCCTGAGGAGGAGGAACTGTACATGTGTCTTCCTGAGGAGGAGGAGGACCTGTACATGTGTCTTCATGAGGAGGAGGACCTGTACATGTGTCTTCCTGAGGAGGGGGACCTGTACATGTGTCTTCCTGAGGAGGGGGACCTGTACATGTGTCTTCCTGAGGAGGGGGGGACCTGTACATGTGTCTTCCTGAGGAGGGGGACCTGTACATGTGTCTTCCTGAGGAGGGGGGGACCTGTACATGTGTCTTCCTGAGGAGGGGGACCTGTACATGTGTCTTCCTGAGGAGGAGGACCTGTACATGTGTCTTCCTGAGGAGGGGGACCTGTACATGTGTCTTCCTGAGGAGGGGGACCTGTACATGTGTCTTCCTGAGGAGGGGGACCTGTACATGTGTCTTCATGTGTACATGTGTCTTCCTGAGGAGGAGGACCTGTACATGTGTCTTCCTGAGGAGGGGGACCTGTACATGTGTCTTCCTGAGGAGGGGGGGGACCTGTACATGTGTCTTTCTGAGGAGGAGGGGGACCTGTACATGTGTCTTCCTGAGGAGGGGGACCTGTACATGTGTCTTCTGAGGAGGGGGACCTGTACATGTGTCTTCCTGAGGAGGGGGACCTGTACATGTGTCTTCCTGAGGAGGGGGACCTGTACACGTGTCTTCCTGAGGAGGGGGACCTGTACAAGTGTCTTCCTGAGGAGGAGGACCTGTACATGTGTCTTCCTGAGGAGGGAGGACCTGTACATGTGTCTTCCTGAGGAGGAGGACCTGTACATGTGTCTTCCTGAGGAGGGGGACCTGTACATGTGTCTTCCTGAGGAGGGGACCTGTACATGTGTCTTCCTGAGGAGGGGGACCTGTACATGTGTCTTCCTGAGGAGGGGGACCTGTACATGTGTCTTACTGAGGAGGGGGACCTGTACATGTGTCTTCCTGAGGAGGGGGAGGACCTGTACATGTGTCTTCCTGAGGAGGAGGACCTGTACATGTGTCTTCTTCCTGAGGAGGAGGGGACCTGTACATGTGTCTTCCTGAGGAGGGGGACCTGTACATGTGTCTTCCTGAGGAGGGGGACCTGTACATGTGTCTTCCTGAGGAGGAGGACCTGTACATGTGTCTTCTGAGGAGGGGGACCTGTACATGTGTCTTCCTGAGGAGGAGGACCTGTACATGTGTCTTCCTGAGGAGGAGGACCTGTACATGTGTCTTCCTGAGGAGGGGGACCTGTACATGTGTCTTCCTGAGGAGGGGGACTGTACATGTGTCTTCCTGAGGAGGGGGACCTGTACATGTGTCTTCCTGAGGAGGGGGACCTGTACATGTGTCTTCCTGAGGAGGAGGACCTGTACATGTGTCTTCCTGAGGGGGGGACCTGTACATGTGTCTTCCTGAGGAGGGGGACCTGTACATGTGTCTTCCTGAGGAGGAGGACCTGTACATGTGTTCCTGAGGAGGTGGACCTGTACATGTGTCTTCCTGAGGAGGGGGACCTGTACATGTGTCTTCCTGAGGAGGGGGACCTGTACATGTGTCTTCCTGAGGAGGAGGGGGGACCTGTACATGTGTCTTTCTTCTGAGGAGGAGGACCTGTACATGTGTCTTCCTGAGGGAGGGGACCTGTACATGTGTCTTCCTGAGGAGGGGGAACTGTACATGTGTCTTCCTGAGGAGGGGGACCTGTACATGTGTCTTCCTGAGGAGGAGGACCTGTACATGTGTCTTCCTGAGGAGGAGGGACCTGTACATGTGTCTTCCCGAGGAGGGGGACCTGTACATGTGTCTTTCTGAGGAGGAGGACCTGTACATGTGTCTTCCTGAGGAGGAGGGGACCTGTACATGTGTCTTCCTGAGGAGGGGGACCTGTACATGTGTCTTCCTGAGGAGGGGGACCTGTACATGTGTCTTCCTGAGGAGGAGGAGGACCTGTACATGTGTCTTCCTGAGGAGGGGGGACCTGTACATGTGTCTTCCTGAGGAGGGGGATCTGTACCTGTGTCTTCCTGAGGAGGGGGACCTGTACATGTGTCTTCCCGAGGAGGGGGACCTGTACATGTGTCTTCCTGAGGAGGAGGACCTGTACATGTGTCTTCCTGAGGAGGGGGACCTGTACATGTGTCTTCCTGAGGAGGGGACCTGTACATGTGTCTTCCTGAGGAGGAGGACCTGTACATGTGTCTTCCTGAGGAGGAGGACCTGTACATGTGTCTCCTGAGGAGGAGGGGGACCTGTACATGTGTCTTCCTGAGGAGGGGGACCTGTACATGTGTCTTCCTGAGGAGGGGGACCTGTACATGTGTCTTCCTGAGGAGGGGGACCTGTACATGTGTCTTCCTGAGGAGGAGACCTGTACATGTGTCTTCCTGAGGAGGGGGACCTGTACATGTGTCTTCTGAGGAGGGGGACCTGTACATGTGTCTTCCTGAGGAGGGGGACCTGTACATGTGTCTTCCTGAGGAGGAGGACCTGTACATGTGTCTTCCTGAGGAGGAGTACCTGTACATGTGTCTTCCTGAGGAGGGGGACCTGTACATGTGTCTTCCTGAGGAGGGGGACCTGTACATGTGTCTTCCTGAGGAGGAGGACCTGTACATGTGTCTTCATGAGGAGGACCTGTACATGTGTCTTCCGAGGAGGGGGACCTGTACATGTGTCTTCCTGAGGAGGAGGACCTGTACATGTGTCTTCCTGAGGAGGGGGACCTGTACATGTGTCTTCCTGAGGAGGGGGACCTGTACATGTGTCTTCCTGAGGAGAGGGACCTGTACATGTGTCTTCCTGAGGAGGAGGACCTGTCCATGTGTCTTCCTGAGGAGGGGGACCTGTACATGTGTCTTCCTGAGGAGGGGGACCTGTACATGTGTCTTCCTGAGGAGGGGGACCTGTACATGTGTCTTCCTGAGGAGGAGGACCTGTACATGTGTCTTCCTGAGGAGGGGGGGACCTGTACATGTGTCTTCCTGAGGAGGAGGACCTGTACATGTGTCTTCCTGAGGAGGGGGCCTGTACATGTGTCTTCCTGAGGAGGGGGACCTGTACATGTGTCTTCCTGAGGAGGGGGACCTGTACATGTGTCTTCCTGAGGAGGAGGACCTGTACATGTGTCTTCCTGAGGAGGGGGACCTGTACATGTGTCTTCCTGAGGAGGAGGACCTGTACATGTGTCTTCCTGAGGACCTGTACATGTGTCTTCCTGAGGAGGGGGACCTGTACATGTGTCTTCCTGAGGAGGGGGTACCTGTACATGTGTCTTCCTGAGGAGGGGGACCTGTACATGTGTCTTCCTGAGGAGGGGGGACCTGTACATGTGTCTTCCTGAGGAGGGGACCTGTACATGTGTCTTCCTGAGGAGGGGGACCTGTACATGTGTCTTCCTGAGGAGGAGGACCTGTACATGTGTCTTCCTGAGGAGGAGGACCTGTACATGTGTCTTCCTGAGGAGGGGGACCTGTACATGTGTCTTCCAGAGGAGGGGGACCTGTACATGTGTCTTCCTGAGGAGGGGGGACCTGTACATGTGTCTTCCTGAGGAGGGGGACCTGTACATGTGTCTTCCTGAGGAGAGGGGGACCTGTACATGTGTCTTCCTGAGGAGGAGGACCTGTACATGTGTCTTCCTGAGGAGGTGGACCTGTACATGTGTCTTCCTGAGGAGGGGGACCTGTACATGTGTCTTCCTGAGGAGGGACCTGTACATGTGTCTTCCTGAGGAGGAGGACCTGTACATGTGTCTTCCTGAGGAGGGGGACCTGTACATGTGTCTTCCTGAGAGGGGGACCTGTACATGTGTCTTCCTGGAGGGGGACCTGTACATGTGTCTTCCTGAGGAGGGGGACCTGTACATGTGTGTCTTCCTGAGGAGGAGGGGGACCTGTACATGTGTCTTCCTGAGGAGGGGGACCTGTACATGTGTCTTCCTGAGGAGGGGGACCTGTACATGTGTCTTCCTGAGGAGGGGGACCTGTACATGTGTCTTCCTGAGGAGGGGGACATGTGTCTTCCTGAGGAGGGGACCTGTACATGTGTCTTCCTGAGGAGGGGGACCTGTACATGTGTCTTCCTGAGGAGGAGGAACTGTACATGTCTTCCTGAGGAGGGGGACCTGTACATGTGTCTTCCTTAGGAGGAGGACCTGTACATGTGTCTTCCTGAGGACCTGTACATGTGTCTTCCTGAGGAGGGGGGACCTGTACACGTGTCTTCCTGAGGAGGGGGACCTGTACATGTGTCTTCCTGAGGAGGGGGGGGGACCTGTACATGTGTCTTCCTGAGGAGGAGGGGGACCTGTACATGTGTCTTCCTGAGGAGGGGGACCTGTACATGTGTCTTCCTGAGGAGGGGGACCTGTACATGTGTCTTCCTGTGGAGGGGGGGACCTGTACATGTGTCTTCCAGAGGAGGGGGACCTGTACATGTGTCTTCCTGAGGAGGGGGACCTGTACATGTGTCTTCCTGAGGAGGGGGGACCTGGACATGTGTCTTCCTGAGGAGGAGGGGGTCCTGTACATGTGTCTTCCTGAGGAGGGGGACCTGTACATGTGTCTTCCTGAGGAGGGGGACCTGTACATGTGTCTTGCTGAGGAGGAGGACCTGGACACGTGTCTTCCTGAGGAGGGGGACCTGTACATGTACATTCTCCCCACTATATACCCCCCCCATCCCCCGGTACCCCTATACAGGGAGTATAATACCCCCTTCTAATAATATTCTGTACACAAACATTCATATATATAAAGTATATAATCAGAACATGGAAAGATTTGTCAGGGTTGGGTTTTCCCTCCCGGGTGTGTCCGCTCCTTCTGGGGATCGGAACTTCCTCCCTGTAGTGCAGAGGACGGGTGGAGGCGCATTGTTTGTGAGGGTGTTGGGTCCCTGTAGATATGGTGGATGCTTGCATTTTATGATTCTCATTTTATTGGCTGGAAGAATCTATAACTCCGCCTTCCCCCCGCCCCCTTCTTTTTTCAGACACTTGACGCCGGACTTCCACACGTTATCCTTCTACCTCCCGGATGGGACCCGTGTGACGGAGAACCGCCCTCAGCGGGTAAGGCAGGGGGGGTGTAACAGGCCGCGCTGGTGTGATCCACCTCGCATTCCCCGTGCGTTTCGTCACGTCACCTCCATTCCTCATTGTTCCTGCTCTCCTCTTATCACAGGTGAGCTGCCATTATCAGGGACGGCTGGCGGGACACAGCGGGCCCTGGAGCAGCCTCAGCCTGTGCTCTGGACTCAGGTAACGACACCACCGACGCGTTTCGTACTAACAATGTACCGGACAGACTCCACCCACCTGAGGGCCACTCCCACTCTCCAGACATGAATTAATAATAATAAATGACAGATCACATGTATAGGGTGACTTTGTGACGCCCCCCCTCTTTCTGGTGTCTGTGTTGCAGGGGTGTGGTCATTGTGGAGGCGGAGCAGCAGTACAGCATCGAGCCGGTCCCGGGGGATCCGTCCTTTAAGCACCTACTCCGACCAATCAGTGACCACCGGAACATCACTTGTGAGACGCAGGACACGCCCCCCGCTACATCTACCAATCACAAGACTGGGAGGACGCTGCTAAGTATGGGAGACCCCCAACCCGGCCGAGAGGAAGTGGCACCACCGCCCCCGGAAGGTGGATCCCCCAATCAGGTGAGTGCAGAGAGGAGGGCGGAGCCAGGAACCCCAGACTCAGGATTCACAGGAAATCTCATCCACCCTCCCCCTTTGTGTGTCTTCCAGGGGGGCGGGACCAGCGAGACGAAGTACGTGGAGCTGGTCTTGGTGGCTGATAATAGCGAGGTGGGTGTGGTCTCGCGTTGGCTGCGTCTTATAATGGCAACGCCCCCCCCCGTACTTACCTTCTCTTCCATCTTCGCAGTACGAGTTGTATCACCGAGACCTGCCGACCCTTCACAGCCGGAGCCTGGAGATCGCCAATCGGATGGACGCCGTGAGTCACCGCCATCATTTATTAGGGTTCAATCGCTGAATAACATGGGGGAGGGGCATCTGTACATTAAAATGTTTCCTCCTTTCTATGTAAACTTACCACATTTTTCTTCTTTTTTTCTATAAATTATTTATTTTATTTGGTTTTATTTATTTATAATTATTATTACTATTAGTTTTTAAAAGTGCTTTTTATTTCTGTATATAAATCAAATTTTTTTATTTCCAATTTTTATATATATATATATATATCCTTAATTTAAATAAGGAGCCCTTATTTTATTGTTTCCTTATTTTGTATGTAAAGCCACCTTTTAAAAAAAAAAATAATAATTTACTTATGTTATGTTATTATTATTATTTTTTTTTTAATTTACTGTGTTTAATATATATTAATAATATATACTGAGGAAGACGAGCTTGTGCCTCGTCAAAATAAAACTGTTCACCTTTCAAGACCCGTGAGTATATAAATATTAAACACAGTAAATACGGTAAATAAAATAAATAACATAAGTAAATAAAAAATAAAAAAATATATATATTATATATATATATTTATATATATATATATATATATATATAATTATATTATTATATTAATTATATAATAAATTAATAATATTATTATTATAATAATAATAATATTATTATAATATATAAATATTATTATTATTATTAATATAATTAATAATATAATTATTATTATATTATTATATAATTTGCAATCCTTATTATATAATTTGTTAATAAAGTGTCCCTTTTTCTTATCTCTTATGTGTTTTATTATATTTAATATTATTGACTTATTTTTATTTTTTTTAGTGTTCTTTACTTATTTTAATAATTGATATTTCGATTTTTATATATTTTTTTTTTTTTTGAATAAGGAACACTTATAATATAATTTCCTAATTTGTATTATAAGTGATCATTTACTTAGCTATTTTTTTATTGTATTTGATTTTATTTATTATTTATTATTTTTAATTTGTTATTTACCGTTTTTTTTATTTTATTTCTTTTAATTTTTTATTTATTTTGATTGTTGACATTTATTTATTTATTTTTTTATTTATTTATTTTTTACCCTTATTTTATAATTTGTATATAAAGTGACCCCTTTTAATTAATCTTGTATTTAATTTGTTTATAAATTTTCTTTCCTTTTTTTTTTTTAATTTGTTTTATTTATTTATCAATATTATTTATTACCTTTTATGTATTTATTATTTATTTTTTTGAATAAGGAACACTTATAATATAATTTCCTAATTTGTAGATTAAGTGATCCTTTACTTAGCTATATTTTTATTTTATTTATTTATTATTTTCTTTTTTTTTTTTTTTTTATTTATTTTGACTGCTGATATTTATTTATACATTTATTTTTTTTTTTTATTATTTATTTATTAGCCTTATTTTATAATTTTTATATAAAGTGACCCCTTTTTTTTAAATCTTGTATTTAATTATTTATTTTTATTTTTTTATTTGTTTTATTTATTTATCATTATTATTTATTACCTTTTATGTATTTATTTTTATTTTTTTGAATAAGGAACACTTATAATATAATATAATTTCCTAATTTGTAGATTAAGTGATCATTTACTTAGTTAGTTATTTTTTTATTTTATTTATTCTATTTATTTTTTATTTTTTTTATTTTGACTGCTGATATTTATTTATTCATTTATTTTTTATTTTATTTTTTTATTTAATTTATTTATTAGCCTTATTTTATAATTTGTATATAAAGTGACCCCTTTTTTATTTATTTATGATTATTATTTATTACATTTTATGTATCTATTTGTTTATTGTTATTTGATTGATTTTCTCACCCCCTCCCCCCAGTTTTTCCGGGCGGTGAATATTCGGGTGGTCCTGGTCGGGGTGGAGGTCTGGAGTCAGAAGGATCGGATATCGGTCAGTTTGGACCCGGCGGAGACGCTGAGCCGTTTCCTGTCCTGGAGGGAGAAGGAGCTCCTCCCCCGAATCCCCCATGACAACGCTCAGCTCCTCACGTGAGTGGTCGCCCGCCACATACGTGTCCATTGGCGTGCCGTGTAACCGGACTGTGCCGGATTTGGCCCCAGGGGGGCGGAGTTTATAAGTGGGCGGCCTTCTACCTTTAGAACTGTGACCTTTGACCCTCCAATCATTTATGTGATAGTGGCCCCCAATCATTGGTGCCAGTGGGATAGTGACCCCCAATCATTGGTGTCAGTGGATAGTGGCCCCCAATCATTGATGTCAGTGGGATAGTGGCCCCCAATCATTGGTGTCAGTGGATAGTGACCCCCAATCATTGGTGTCAGTGGGATAGTGGCCCCCAATCATTGGTGTCAGTGGGATAGTGGCCCCCAATCATTGGTGTCAGTGGGATAGTGACCCCCAATCATTGGTGTCAGTGGGATAGTGGCCCCCAATCATTGGTGTCAGTGGGATAGTGACCCCCAATCATTGATGTCAGTGGGATAGTGGCCCCCAATCATTTGTGTCAGAGGGATAGTGGCCCCCAATCATTGGTGTCAGTGGGATAGTGGCCCCCAATCATTGGTGTCAGTGGGGGGAATAGTGCCCCAATCATTGGTGTCAGTGGGATAGTGGCCCCCAATCATTGGTGTCAGTGGGGGGAATAGTGCCCCAATCATTGGTGTCAGTGGATAGTTGCCCCCAATCATTGGTGTCAGTGGGATAGTGGCCCCCAATCATTGGTGTCAGTGGGATAGTGGCCCCCAATCATTGGTGTCAGTGGGGGAATAGTGCCCCAATCATTGGTGTCAGTGGGATAGTGGCCCCCAATCATTGGTGTCAGTGGGATAGTGGCCCCCAATCATTGGTGTCAGTGGGGGAATAGTGGCCCCCATCATTGGTGTCAGTGGGATAGTGGCCCCCAATCATTGGTGTCAGTGGGATAGTGGCCCCCAATCATTGGTGTCAGTGGGATAGTGGCCCCCAATCATTGGTGTCAGTGGGATAGTGCCCCATCATTGGTGTCAGTGGGATAGTGGCCCCCAATCAGTGGTGTCAGAGGGATAGTGGCCCCCAATCATTGGTGTCAGTGGGAATAGTGCCCCCATCATTGGTGTCAGTGGGATAGTGGCCCCCAATCATTGGTGTCAGTGGGATAGTGGCCCCCAATCATTGGTGTCAGTGGGATAGTGGCCCCCAATCATTGGTATCAGTGGGATAGTGGCCCCCAATCATTGGTATCAGTGGGATAGTGGCCCCCAATCATTGGTGTCAGTGGGGGGAATAGTGCCCCAATCATTGGTGTCAGTGGGATAGTGGCCCCCCAATCATTGGTGTCAGTGGGATAGTGGCCCCCCAATCATTGGTGTCAGTGGGAGGAATAGTCCCCCAATCATTGGTGTCAGTGGGATAGTGGCCCCCAATCATTGGTGTCAGTGGGATAGTGGCCCCCAATCATTGGTGTCAGTGGGATAGTGGCCCCCAATCATTGGTGTCAGTGGGATAGTGGCCCCCAATCATTGGTGTCAGTGGGATAGTGGCCCCCAATCATTGGTGTCAGTGGGGTATAGTGCCCCCATCATTGGTGTCAGTGGGGGGAATAGTGCCCCATCATTGGTGTCATTGGTGTCAGTGGGATAGTGGCCCCCAATCATTGGTGTCAGTGGGATAGTGGCCCCCAATCATTGGTGTCAGTGGGATAGTGGCCCCCAATCATTGGTGTCAGTGGGATAGTGGCCCCCAATCATTGGTGTCAGTGGGATAGTGGCCCCCCAATCATTGGTGTCAGTGGGATAGTGGCCCCATCATTGGTGTCAGTGGGAGGATAGTGCCCCATCATTGGTGTCAGTGGGGGAATAGTGCCCCCATCATTGGTGTCAGTGGGGGGAATAGTGCCCCAATCATTGGTGTCAGTGGGATAGTGACCTCCAATCATTGGTGTCAGTGGGATAGTGGCCCCCAATCATTGGTGTCAGTGGGGAATAGTGATCCCCCAATCATTGGTGTCAGTGGATAGTGACCCCCAATCATTGGTGTCAGTGGTATAGTGGCCCCCAATCATTGATGTCAGTGGTGGGAATAGTGCCCCAATCATTGGTGTCAGTGGGATAGTGGCCTCCAATCATTGGTGTCAGAGGGATAGTGACCTCCAATCATTGGTGTCAGTGGGAGGAATAGTGCCCCAATCATTGGTGTCAGTGGATAGTGACCCCCAATCATTGGTGTCAGTGGATAGTGACCCCCAATCATTGGTGTCAGTGGGATAGTGGCCCCCAATCATTGGTGTCAGTGGGATAGTGGCCCCCAATCATTGGTGTCAGAGGGATAGTGCCCCATCATTGGTGTCAGAGGGATAGTGGCCCCCAATCATTGGTGTCAGTGGGATAGTGGCCCCCCAATCATTGGTGTCAGAGGGATAGTGGCCTCCAATCATTGGTGTCAGTGGGGGATAGTGCCCCATCATTGATGTCAGTGGATAGTGACCCCCAATCATTGGTGTCAGTGGGATAGTGGCCCCCAATCATTGGTGTCAGTGGGATAGTGGCCCCCAATCATTGGTGTCAGTGGGATAGTGGTCCCCAATCATTGGTGTCAGTGGGATAGTGGCCCCCAATCATTGGTGTCAGTGGGATAGTGGCCCCCAATCATTGGTGTCAGTGGATAGTGGCCCCCAATCATTGGTGTCAGTGGATAGTGGCCCCCAATCATTGGTGTCAGTGGGATAGTGGCCCCCAATCATTGATGTCAGTGGGATAGTGGCCCCCAATCATTGGTGTCAGAGGGATAGTGGCCCCCAATCATTGGTGTCAGTGGGATAGTGGCCCCCCAATCATTGGTGTCAGTGGGATAGTGGCCCCCCAATCATTGGTGTCAGAGGGATAGTGGCCCCCAATCATTGGTGTCAGTGGGATAGTGGCCCCCAATCATTGGTGTCAGAGGGATAGTGGCCCCCAATCATTGGTGTCAGAGGGATAGTGGCCCCCAATCATTGGTGTCAGAGGGATAGTGGCCCCCAATCATTGGTGTCAGTGGATAGTGGCCCCCAATCATTGGTGTCAGTGGGATAGTGGCCCCCAATCATTGGTGTCAGTGGGATAGTGGCCCCCAATCATTTGTGTCAGTGGGGGAATAGTGCCCCAATCATTGGTGTCAGTGGATAGTTGCCCCCAATCATTGGTGTCAGTGGGATAGTGGCCCCCAATCATTGGTGTCAGTGGATAGTTGCCCCCAATCATTGGTGTCAGTGGGGGGAATAGTGCCCCAATCATTGGTATCAGTGGGATAGTGGCCCCCAATCATTGGTGTCAGAGGGATAGTGGCCCCCAATCATTGGTGTCAGTGGGATAGTGGCCCCCCAATCATTGGTGTCAGTGGAAAGTGGCCCCCAATCATTGGTGTCAGTGGGATAGTGGCCCCCAATCATTGGTGTCAGTGGATAGTGGCCCCCAATCATTGGTGTCAGAGGGATAGTAACCCCCAATCATTGGTGTCAGAGGGATAGTGGCCCCTCAGCGCAGTATCTCCGCCCTCTCAAAGGAATGGAATGTAAACAGTGAAAGCACGGTGGGCGTGTCTCAGGTTCCAGCCCCGCCCCCTGTAGTTCTCAGGGAGGTCACATGACTGGAATCCCCCCAGAAGCACAATGAGAAGCCTGCTGAATCAGGAAATGATATGAATGGAGTAGATGATATATATATATACTTTGTGTGTCACATGACTCTGATTTCTTCCTTCCAGCGGGGTGACGTTTTCGGGCTCGGCGGCGGGAATGGCGACTGTGGGCTCCATCTGTACAGCCGATCGCTCCGGAGGGGTCAGCATGGTGAGTGGCTGCAGCCAACCAGATAGAGCCCCGCCTCCTTTCCTGGCTGGAGGACGTCTAGTATCATCTAGCCCTTTCCTCCCCAGCTTGACTGTCCCTGGCCCCGCCCCTTTTCATTCATTGGATTTCAGTTCTGTCAATCATGGAGGCTCGGCATCACACGTGGGGGTGTTACCTATGCAAATACGGCCTGCCTAGGGCCGCCCACTCCTCCAGACGGACGCCCACACCAATCAGGGAATTTTGATATTTGCATAACTCCTCCCACTTGCATCAGGACTGAGGGCTCTGGGGAGGAGTCTCTGTGCTTCTCTATGCAATACAGGCAGATCGTGGCTGGTGGGAGGGGCCAGCAGGGTGCTATATATGGTTCCCTGAAAACATCCCAGCCCCCCTTGCTGGTCCCTCACACCAGCCACGATCTGCCTGCATTGCATAGAGAAGTAGAGAGACCCGGTGATGGTCGGAAGGGGCCCCAGAACGAACGTTCAGGGATGTGGGACAGTAATGGTGAGTGATGGAGAGTAATGCACAGTGCAGCTCACAGCGGCCTCTCGGGTCAGTCAGATCAGTGCCCCTCCCCCGGACCCCGGCTCCTCAGATAAACTCACATATTTCACACAGTGTTTAGATTGGGGGACTATTTATATCAGGTAAAAAATAAACCGGGACGGCATTCCACCCTCATAGGCCCCTGGGGGCCCCGCCGTGTTCTGCCCAGCATTGAATGAGCCTTGTGTATTCCTGGGCGTCACCGCCACCTAGTGGCCACCTCAGATCTCTGCAACCTTCTCCACAAAGTCCGCAGAATTTCTACAGAACGTTCTCCTCCCCCGAGAGGATATTCTGAGGGGTCTTCACTGTGACCTCATCCTGAGGGGTCTTCACTGTGACGTCATTCTGAGGGGTCTTCACTGTGACTTCATTCTGAGGGGTCTTCACTGTGACGTCATTCTGAGGGGTCTTCACTGTGACGTCATTCTGAGGGGTCTTCACTGTGACATCATTCTGAGGGGTTTTCACTGTGACTTCATTCTGAGGGGTCTTCACTGTGACTTCATTCTGAGGGGTCTTCGCTGTGACGTCATTCTGAGGGGTCTTCACTGTGACATCATTCTGAGGGGTCTTCACTGTGACATCATTCTGAGGGGTCTTCACTGTGACATCATTCTGAGGGGTCTTCGCTGTGACGTCATTCTGAGGGGTCTTCACTGTGACATCATTCTGAGGGGTCTTCGCTGTGACATCATTCTGAGGGGTCTTCGCTGTGACCTCATCCTGAGGGGTCTTCGCTGTGACCTCATCCTGAGGGGTCTTCACTGTGGCGTCATTCTGAGGGGTCTTCACTGTGACGTCATTCTGAGGGGTCTTCACTGTGACGTCATTCTGAGGGGTCTTCACTGTGATGTCATTCTGAGGGGTCTTCGCTGTGACGTCATTCTGAGGGGTCTTCGCTGTGACGTCATTCTGAGGGGTCTTCACTGTGACATCATTCTGAGGGGTCTTCAGTGTAACCTCATCCTGAGGGGTCTTCACTGTGACGTCATTCTGAGGGGTCTTCAGTGTGACGTCATTCTGAGGGGTCTTCAGTGTGACGTCATTCTGAGGGGTCTTCACTGTGACGTCATTCTGAGGGGTCTTCACTGTGATGTCATTCTGAGGGGTCTTCAGTGTGACGTCATTCTGAGGGGTCTTCACTGTGACGTCATTCTGAAGGGTCTTCACTGTGATGTCATTCTGAGGGGTCTTCGCTGTGATGTCATTCTGAGGGGTCTTCCCTGTGACGTCATTCTGAGGGGTCTTCGCTGTGACGTCATTCTGAGGGGTCTTCACTGTGACATCATTCTGAGGGGTCTTCACTGTGACATCATTCTGAGGGGTCTTCACTGTAACCTCATCCTGAGGGGTCTTCACTGTGACGTCATTCTGAGGGGTCTTCAGTGTGACGTCATTCTGAGGGGTCTTCAGTGTGACGTCATTCTGAGGGGTCTTCACTGTGACGTCATTCTGAGGGGTCTTCACTGTGATGTCATTCTGAGGGGTCTTCAGTGTGACGTCATTCTGAGGGGTCTTCACTGTGACGTCATTCTGAAGGGTCTTCACTGTGATGTCATTCTGAGGGGTCTTCACTGTGACGTCATTCTGAGGGGTCTTCACTGTGACGTCATTCTGAGGGGTCTTCACTGTGACGTCATTCTGAAGGGTCTTCACTGTGATGTCATTCTGAGGGGTCTTCACTGTGACTTCATTCTGAAGGGTCTTCACTGTGATGTCATTCTGAGGGGTCTTCACTGTGACGTCATTCTGAAGGGTCTTCACTGTGACGTCATTCTGAAGGGTCTTCACTGTGATGTCATTCTGAGGGGTCTTCACTGTGATCTCATCCTGAGGGGTCTTCGCTGTGACCTCATCCTGAGGGGTCTTCGCTGTGGCGTCATTCTGAGGGGTCCTCACTGTGACGTCATTCTGAGGGGTCTTCACTGTGACGTCATTCTGAGGGGTCTTCACTGTGACGTCATTCTGAGGGGTCTTCACTGTGATGTCATTCTGAGGGGTCTTCACTGTGATGTCATTCTGAGGGGTCTTCACTGTGACTTCATTCTGAGGGGTCTTCACTGTAACCTCATCCTGAGGGGTCTTCACTGTGACGTCATTCTGAGGGGTCTTCACTGTAACCTCATCCTGAGGGGTCTTCACTGTGACGTCATTCTGAGGGGTCTTCAGTGTGACGTCATTCTGAGGGGTCTTCAGTGTGACGTCATTCTGAGGGGTCTTCACTGTGACGTCATTCTGAGGGGTCTTCACTGTGATGTCATTCTGAGGGGTCTTCAGTGTGACGTCATTCTGAGGGGTCTTCACTGTGACGTCATTCTGAGGGGTCTTCACTGTGACGTCATTCTGAAGGGTCTTCACTGTGACGTCATTCTGACGGGTCTTCACTGTGATGTCATTCTGAGGGGTCTTCACTGTGACGTCATTCTGAGGGGTCTTCACTGTGACGTCATTCTGAAGGGTCTTCACTGTGATGTCATTCTGAGGGGTCTTCACTGTGACTTCATTCTTAAGGGTCTTCACTGTGATGTCATTCTGAGGGGTCTTCACTGTGACGTCATTCTGAAGGGTCTTCACTGTGACGTCATTCTGAAGGGTCTTCACTGTGATGTCATTCTGAGGGGTCTTCACTGTGACGTCATTCTGAGGGGTCTTCACTGTGATGTCATTCTGAGGGGTCTTCACTGTGACTTCATTCTGAGGGGTCTTCACTGTAACCTTATCCTGAGGGGTCTTCACTGTGACGTCATTCTGAGGGGTCTTCACTGTAACCTCATCCTGAGGGGTCTTCACTGTGACGTCATTCTGAGGGGTCTTCAGTGTGACGTCATTCTGAGGGGTCTTCAGTGTGACGTCATTCTGAGGGGTCTTCAGTGTGACGTCATTCTGAGGGGTCTTCACTGTGACGTCATTCTGAGGGGTCTTCACTGTGACGTCATTCTGAGGGGTCTTCACTGTGACGTCATTCTGAGGGGTCTTCACTGTGACGTCATTCTGAAGGGTCTTCACTGTGATGTCATTCTGAGGGGTCTTTACTGTGACTTCATTCTGAAGGGTCTTCACTGTGACGTCATTCTGAAGGGTCTTCACTGTGATGTCATTCTGAGGGGTCTTCACTGTGACGTCATTCTGAGGGGTCTTCACTGTGACGTCATTCTGAGGGGTCTTCACTGTGATGTCATTCTGAGGGGTCTTCAGTGTGACGTCATTCTGAGGGGTCTTCACTGTGACGTCATTCTGAGGGGTCTTCACTGTGACGTCATTCTGAAGGGTCTTCACTGTGACGTCATTCTGAAGGGTCTTCACTGTGATGTCATTCTGAGGGGTCTTCACTGTGACGTCATTCTGAGGGGTCTTCACTGTGACGTCATTCTGAAGGGTCTTCACTGTGATGTCATTCTGAGGGGTCTTCACTGTGACTTCATTCTGAAGGGTCTTCACTGTGATGTCATTCTGAGGGGTCTTCACTGTGACGTCATTCTGAAGGGTCTTCACTGTGACGTCATTCTGAAGGGTCTTCACTGTGATGTCATTCTGAGGGGTCTTCACTGTGACCTCATTCTGAGGGGTCTTCACTGTGATGTCATTCTGAGGGGTCTTCACTGTGACTTCATTCTGAGGGGTCTTCACTGTAACCTCATCCTGAGGGGTCTTCACTGTGACGTCATTCTGAGGGGTCTTCAGTGTGACGTCATTCTGAGGGGTCTTCAGTGTGACGTCATTCTGAGGGGTCTTCACTGTGACGTCATTCTGAGGGGTCTTCACTGTGACGTCATTCTGAGGGGTCTTCACTGTGACGTCATTCTGAGGGGTCTTCACTGTGACGTCATTCTGAGGGGTCTTCACTGTGACGTCATTCTGAGGGGTCTTCACTGTGACGTCATTCTGAGGGGTCTTCACTGTGACGTCATTCTGAAGGGTCTTCACTGTGATGTCATTCTGAGGGGTCTTCACTGTGACATCATTCTGAGGGGTCTTCACTGTGACGTCATTCTGAAGGGTCTTCACTGTGATGTCATTCTGAGGGGTCTTCACTGTGACCTCATTCTGAGGGGTCTTCACTGTGACGTCATTCTGAGGGGTCTTCACTGTGACGTCATTCTGAGGGGTCTTCACTGTGACCTCATTCTGAGGGGTCTTCACTGTGACCTCATTCTGAGGGGTCTTCACTGTAACGTCATTCTGAGGGGTCTTCACTGTGACGTCATTCTGAGGGGTCTTCACTGTGACATCATTCTGAGGGGTCTTCACTGTGACCTCATCCTGAGGGGTCTTCACTGTGACCTCATTCTGAGGGGTCTTCACTGTGACCTCATTCTGAGGGGTCTTCACTGTGACGTCATTCTGAGGGGTCTTCACTGTGACCTCATCCTGAGGGGTCTTCACTGTGACCTCATTCTGAGGGGTCTTCACTGTGACGTCATTCTGAGGGGTCTTCACTGTGACCTCATCCTGAGGGGTCTTCACTGTGACGTCCTTCTGAGGGGTCTTCACTGTGACTTCATTCTGAGGGGTCTTCACTGTGACGTCATTCTGAGGGGTCTTCACTGTGACGTCATTCTGAGGGGTCTTCACTGTGACGTCATTCTGAGGGGTCTTCACTGTGATGTCATTCTGAGGGGTCTTCAGTGTGACCTCATCCTGAGGGGTCTTCACTGTGACATCATTCTGAGGGGTCTTCACTGTGACTTCATTCTGAGGGGTCTTCACTGTGACCTCATCCTGAGGGGTCTTCACTGTGACCTCATCCTGAGGGGTCTTCACTGTGACGTCATTCTGAGGGGTCTTCACTGTGACGTCATTCTGAGGGGTCTTCACTGTGACGTCATTCTGAGGGGTCTTCAGTGTGACGTCATTCTGAGGGGTCTTCAGTGTGACGTCATTCTGAGGGGTCTTCAGTGTGACGTCATTCTGAGGGGTCTTCAGTGTGACGTCATTCTGAGGGGTCTTCACTGTGATCTCATTCTGAGGGGTCTTCACTGTGATGTCATTCTGAGGGGTCTTCACTGTGATGTCATTCTGAGGGGTCTTCACTGTGACGTCATTCTGAGGGGTCTTCACTGTGACCTCATTCTGAGGGGTCTTCACTGTGACGTCATTCTGAGGGGTCTTCACTGTGACGTCATTCTGAGGGGTCTTCACTGTGACCTCATTCTGAGGGGTCTTCACTGTGACGTCATTCTGAGGGGTCTTCACTGTGACGTCATTCTGAGGGGTCTTCACTGTGACTTCATTCTGAGGGGTCTTCACTGTGACGTCATTCTGAGGGGTCTTCAGTGTGACGTCATTCTGAGGGGTCTTCAGTGTGACGTCATTCTGAGGGGTCTTCACTGTGACTTCATTCTGAGGGGTTTTCACTGTGACGTCATTCTGAGGGGTCTTCACTGTGACTTCATTCTGAGGGGTTTTCACTGTGATCTCATTCTGAGGGGTCTTCACTGTGACGTCATTCTGAGGGGTCTTCACTGTGACGTCATTCTGAGGGGTCTTCACTGTGATCTCATTCTGAGGGGTCTTCACTGTGATCTCATTCTGAGGGGTCTTCACTGTGATCTCATTCTGAGGGGTCTTCACTGTGACTTCATTCTGAGGGGTCCTCACTGTGATGTCATTCTGAGGGGTCCTCACTGTGACTTCATTCTGAGGGGTCCTCACTGTGATGTCATTCTGAGGGGTCTTCACTGTGATGTCATTCTGTGTTGGTTTATCACATAAAATCCAAATAAAATACATTTATATTTTTAGGTGTAACATGACAGAATGTGGGGAATGTCAGGGGGTATGAATACTTTTTCCAGGCACTGTATACATTTTTTTTTTTACTTTATTTATAATCATTACTGAAATCGTATTTATTTTTTGGTGCCTCTCCTCCCCTCCCCCACACAGGATCACTCGGTCTCCATCCTGGGCGTGGCCTCCACCGTGGCGCACCAACTGGGCCACAATCTGGGGCTGAACCACAACTCAGCGGATGGGAAGTGCGGCCAACCCAGCACCGGGAAATACTGGATCATGGAGCAGGGGACCCGAGCGGGGTGAGTGGGGACCCAGAAGAGAGCCCCTCCCACTGCAGGACGGGACTGTGACACACAGGGGCCCCAGGAAGGGACTGTGACACACAGGGGCCCCAGGACGGGACTGTGACACGCAGGGCCCCAGGAAGGGACTGTGACACTCAGGGGCCCCAGGACTGGACTGTGACACACAGGGGCCCCAGGACTGGACTGTGACACACAGGGCCCCAGGACTGGACTGTGACACGCAGGGGCCCCAGGACAGGACTGTGACACGCGGGGCCCCAGGACGGGACTGTGACACGCAGGGGCCCCAGGACAGGACTGTGACACACGGGGGCCCCAGGATGGGACTGTGACACGCAGGGGCCCCAGGATGGGACTGTGACACACAGGGGCCCCAGGAAGGGACTATGACACACAGGGACCCCAGGAAGGGACTGTGACACACAGGGACCCCAGGACTGGACTGTGACACACGGGGACCCCAGGACTGGCCTGTGACACACAGGGGCCCCAGGACGGGCCTGTGACACACGGGGGCCCCAGGACGGGACTGTGACACACAGGGGCCCCAGGACGGGACTGTGACACACAGGGGCCCCAGGACGGGACTGTGACACACAGGGGCCCCAGGACTGGACTGTGACACACAGGGGCCCCAGGACTGTGACACACAGGGGCCCCAGGACTGGACTGTGACACACAGGGGCCCCAGGACTGGACTGTGACACACGGGGACCCCAGGACTGGCCTGTGACACACAGGGACCCCAGGACGGGCCTGTGACACACAGGGGCCCCAGGACGGGACTGTGACACACGGGGGCCCCAGGACGGGACTGTGACACACAGGGGTCCCCAGGACGGGACTGTGACACACAGGGGACCCCAGGACGGGACTGTGACACGCGGGGGCCCCAGGACAGGACTGTGACACGCAGGGGCCCCAGGACTGGACTGTGACACACAGGGGACCCCAGGACGGGACTGTGACACACAGGGGACCCCAGGACGGGACTGTGACACGCGGGGGCCCCAGGACTGGACTGTGACACGCGGGGGCCCCAGGACGGGACTGTGACACGCAGGGCCCCAGGACTGGACTGTGACACACAGGGGCCCCAGGACTGGACTGTGACACACAGGGGCCCCAGGACGGGACTATGACACACAGGGGCCCCAGGACTGGACTGTGACACGCAGGGGCCCCAGGACTGGACTGTGATACGCAGGGGCCCCAGGACTGGACTGTGAGACGCAGGGGCCCCAGGACGGGACTGTGACACGCAGGGGCCCCAGGACTGGACTGTGACACACAGGGGCCCCAGGACTGGACTGTGACACGTGTGGACAGCTGAGGTCATACATGGTGTCTCTGTACGGTAGGTACATGCCTGGGTTGGAGTTCAGTAGCTGCAGTCGGATGGAGTTGGCCGCCATCTTCAGAGAAGGAGGGGGGAAGTGTCTCTTCAATGTCCCCGCCCCGTCCGGCGTGTTTGGGAAGGCGCAGTGCGGAAATCTATTGGTGGAGAAAGGCGAACAATGCGACTGCGGCCTGACACAGGTGATACTCGCCAACCCCCCCCCCCCCCCCCAAATCACCCCCCCCCCGTTCATCAAAGAGGGACCCGCATGTCCTACCGTCCCCAACCAACTCCTCTTACCAGAAAGAATCCTTCCTGTAGAGGCCGGGGCATCATTATCCGTCTCTTGTCACCGTCTCCAGAGTCGCTGCTTGAAACTACAGCAAGCCGATGCGTTTCAGGGACCAGGCGGTACCTCTTTATCAGGGCAGAAGCACCGCCCCTTCCTGCACACCCCTTGGGCCTCCTTCCTGGTAAAGCTCCCAAGGCAGCTGCCCCTTATGCCCCTCCTTTCTGATAAAGCTCCCAAGGTGGCTGCCCCTTCTGCCCACCTCTTGGGCCTCCTTGTTAAAGCTTCCAAGGCAGCCACCCTTCCTGCACACCCCTTGGGCCTCCTTTCTGGTAAAGCTCCCAAGGCGGCCGCCCCTCCTGCCCACCCCTTGGGCCTCCTTCCTGGTAAAGCTCCCAAGGCGGCCGCCCCTTCTGCCCACCCCTTGGGCCTCCTTCCTGGTAAAGCTCCCAAGGCGGCCGCCCCTTCTGCCCACCCCTTGGGCCTCCTTCCTGGTAAAGCTCCCAAGGTAACCACCCCTTGGGCCTCCTTCCTGGTAAAGCTCCCAAGGCGGCCGCCCCTCCTGCCCACCCCTTGGGCCTCCTTCCTGGTAAAGCTCCCAAGGCGGCCGCCCCTTCTGCCCACCCCTTGGGCCTCCTTCCTGGTAAAGCTCCCAAGGCGGCCGCCCCTTCTGCCCACCCCTTGGGCCTCCTTCCTGGTAAAGCTCCCAAGGTAACCACCCCTTGGGCCTCCTTCCTGGTAAAGCTCCCAAGGCGGCCGCCCCTTCAGCCCACCCCTTGGGCCTCCTTCCTGGTAAAGCTCCCAAGGCGGCCGCCCCTTCAGCCCACCCCTGGCCAGTCATGAGCACCGCAGATCCAGAGCCTCTCACCCGATGTCCTCCCAATCCTGGTACATTACGGTGCCCCAGTTGCGTTGTGCCGTGTATCGCTCACTGTTCCCCCTACTGTCTACCTGCAGGAGTGCGCGGACCCTTGCTGCAACGCCTCCACCTGCCAGTTGGTGGCCGGAGCCGAGTGCGCCTCGGGCGGACGGTGCTGCGATCAGTGTAAGGTAAGTGCTCCCTCTAGTGGTCAGTGGCAGCTATGGGGACTTCTCCGGCACGGACCTCCTCCACCCTCCATGACTTCCCATCCCCCGGAGGATGGAGGGGCGCGGAGTGGCCCTCGCTTTCCTTCACCCGCCTCTCCTCTCTCTTCAGATGAATCCAGCGGGGACCCTGTGCCGGGAGCCCCTCGGGGACTGCGACCTACCCGAGTACTGCACCGGGGCCTCGCCCCACTGCCCCGCCAACACCTACCTGCAAGACGGCGAGGCCTGCGCCCGAGGACAGGCCCGCTGCTACGGGGGAGAGTGCCGCACCCTGCAGAGCCAGTGCCAGAGCGTGTGGGGCCCAGGTGAGGAGGGGGCCCCCAGGTGGGAGGACCCGGGACCCCGACACACGTGACGGAGCAACCAATTACATTGCACCCCCTTTATCGTTTACAGGGTCCTCTCCGGCCCCCGAGGCGTGCTTCAGGAAGGTGAACATGAGGGGGGACCGCTTCGGCAGCTGCGGGCGGAGGCTCAACGGCACCTACCTGCCCTGTTCTCCGAGGTATGTACACCCCCAACTCCCCCCACCTTCCACCCCATTATAAAGGGGTTCCCACCACCTTCCACCCCCATTATAAAGGGGTTCCCACCACCTACCACCCCCATTATAAAGGGGTTCCCCCCACCTTCCACCCCCATTATAAAGGGGTTCCCACCACCTTCCACCCCCATTATAAAGGGGTTCCCACCACCTACCACCCCCATTATAAAGGGGTTCCCCCACCTACCACCCCCATTATAAAGGGGTTCCCCCCACCTTCCACCCCATTATAAAGGGGTTCCCACCACCTACCACCCCCATTATAAAGGGGTTCCCCCCACCTTCCACCCCCATTATAAAGGGGTTCTCACCACCTACCACCCCCATTATAAAGGGGTTCTCACCACCTCCCACCCCCATTATAAAGGGTTTCTCACCACCTTCCACCCCCATTATAAAGGGGTTCTCACCACCTACCACCCCCATTTTAAAGGGGTTCCCCCCACCTTCCACCCCATTATAAAGGGGTTCCCACCACCTTCCACCCCCATTATAAAGGGGTTCCCACCACCTTCCACCCCCATTATAAAGGGGTTCTCACCACCTTCCACCCCCATTATAAAGGGGTTTCCCCCACCTTCCACCCCCATTATAAAGGGGTTCCCACCACCTACCACCCCCATTATAATGGGGTTCCCCCCACCTTCCACCCCATTATAAAGGGGTTCCCACCACCTACCACCCCCATTATAAAGGGGTTCCCACCACCTACCACCCCCATTATAAAGGGGTTCTCACCACCTACCACCCCCATTATAAAGGGGTTCCCACCACCTTCCACCCCCATTATAAAGGGGTTCCCCCACCTTCCACCCCCATTATAAAGGGGTTCCCACCACCTCCATTATAAAGGGGTTCCCACCACCTACCACCCCCATTATAAAGGGGTTCTCCCCACCTTCCACCCCCATTATAAAGGGGTTCCCACCACCTTCCACCCCCATTATAAAGGGGTTCTCACCACCTACCACCCCCATTATAAAGGGGTTCCCACCACCTTCCACCCCCATTATAAAGGGGTTCTCACCACCTACCACCCCCATTATAAAGGGGTTCTCACCACCTTCCACCCCCATTATAAAGGGGTTCCCACCACCTACCACCCCCATTATAAAGGGGTTCCCACCACCTTCCACCCCCATTATAAAGGGGTTCCCCCACCTACCACCCCCATTATAAAGGGGTTCCCCCACCTACCACCCCCCATTATAAAGGGGTTCTCACCACCTACCACCCCCATTATAAAGGGGTTCCCACCACCTTCCACCCCCATTATAAAGGGGTTCCCACCACCTTCCACCTCCATTATAAAGGGGTTCCCACCACCTACCACCCCCATTATAAAGGGGTTCCCACCACCTACCACCCCCATTATAAAGGGGTTCTCACCACCTTCCACCCCCATTATAAAGGGGTTCCCACCACCTTCCACCCCCATTATAAAGGGGTTCTCACCACCTACCACCCCCATTATAAAGGGGTTCCCCCACCTTCCCCCCCCATTATAAAGGGGTTCCCCCCACCTTCCACCCCCATTATAAAGGGGTTCCTACCACCCCCCATTATAAAGGGGTTCTCCCCACCTTCCACCCCCATTATAAAGGGGTTCCCACCACCTACCACCCCCATTATAAAGGGGTTCCCACCACCCCCCCATTATAAAGGGGTTCTCCCCACCTTCCACCCCCATTATAAAGGGGTTCCCACCACCTTCCACCCCCATTATAAAGGGGTTCCCACCACCTTCCACCCCCATTATAAAGGGGTTCCCCCACCTTCCACCCCATTATAAAGGGGTTTCCCCACCTTCCAACCCCATTATAAAGGGGTTCCCACCACCTTCCACCCCCATTATAAAGGGGTTCCCCCCACCTTCCACCCCCATTATAAAGGGGTTCCCACCACCTTCCACCCCCATTATAAAGGGGTTCCCCCACCTTCCACCTCCATTATAAAGGGGTTCCCACCACCTTCCACCCCCATTATAAAGGGGTTCCCCCACCTTCCACCCCCATTATAAAGGGGTTTCCACCACCTACCACCCCCCATTATAAAGGGGTTCTCCCCACCCCCATTATAAAGGGGTTCCCCCACCTTCCACCCCCATTATAAAGGGGTTCCCACCACCTACCACCCCCATTATAAAGGGGTTCTCACCACCTTCCACCCCCATTATAAAGGGGTTCCCCCCACCTTCCACCCCCATTATAAAGGGGTTCCCACCACCTACCACCCCCATTATAAAGGGGTTCCCCCACCTACCACCCCCATTATAAAGGGGTTCCCCCACCTACCACCCCCATTATAAAGGGGTTCCCACCACCTTCCACCCCCATTATAAAGGGGTTCCCCCACCTACCACCCCCATTATAAAGGGGTTCCCCCACCTACCACCCCCATTATAAAGGGGTTCCCACCACCTTCCACCCCCATTATAAAGGGGTTCCCACCACCTTCCACCCCCATTATAAAGGGGTTCTCACCACCTTCCACCCCCATTATAAAGGGGTTCCCACCACCTTCCACCCCCATTATAAAGGGGTTCCCACCACCTACCACCCCCATTATAAAGGGGTTCCCACCACCTTCCACCCCCATTATAAAGTGGTTCCCCCACCTTCCACCTCCATTATAAAGGGGTTCCCCCCACCTACCACCCCCATTATAAAGGGGTTCCCACCACCTTCCACCCCCATTATAAAGGGGTTCCCACCACCTTCCACCCCCATTATAAAGGGGTTCCCCCACCTTCCACCTCCATTATAAAGGGGTTCCCACCACCTACCACCCCCATTATAAAGGGGTTCTCACCACCTTGCACCCCCATTATAAAGGGGTTCTCACCACCTTCCACCTCCATTATAAAGGGGTTCCCACCACCTTCCACCCCCATTATAAAGGGGTTCTCCCCACCTTCCACCCCCATTATAAAGGGGTTCCCCCACCTTCCACCCCCATTATAAAGGGGTTCTCACCACCTTCCACCCCCATTATAAAGGGGTTCTTACCACCTTCCACCCCCATTATAAAGGGGTTCCCACCACCTTCCACCCCCATTATAAAGGGGTTCCCACCACCTACCACCCCCATTATAAAGGGGTTCCCACCACCTTCCACCCCCATTATAAAGTGGTTCCCCCACCTTCCACCTCCATTATAAAGGGGTTCCCACCACCTACCACCCCCATTATAAAGGGGTTCCCACCACCTTCCACCCCCATTATAAAGGGGTTCCCACCACCTTCCACCCCCATTATAAAGGGGTTCCCCCACCTTCCACCTCCATTATAAAGGGGTTCCCACCACCTACCACCCCCATTATAAAGGGGTTCTCACCACCTTGCACCCCCATTATAAAGGGGTTCTCACCACCTTCCACCTCCATTATAAAGGGGTTCCCACCACCTTCCACCCCCATTATAAAGGGGTTCTCCCCACCTTCCACCCCCATTATAAAGGGGTTCCCAACACCTTCCACCCCCATTATAAAGGGGTTCCCACCACCTTCCACCCCCATTATAAAGGGGTTCCCCCCACCTTCCACCCCCATTATAAAGGGGTTCCCAACACCTTCCACCCCCATTATAAAGGGGTTCCCAACACCTTCCACCACCATTATAAAGGGGTTCCCAACACCTTCCACCCCCATTATAAAGGGGTTCCCACCCCCCATTATAAAGGGGTTCCCACCACCTTCCACCCCCATTATAAAGGGGTTCCCACCACCTACCACCCCCATTATAAAGGGGTTCCCCCACCTTCCACCCCCATTCTAAAGGGGTTCCCCCCACCTTCCACCCCCATTATAAAGGGGTTATCCCCACCTTCCACCCCCATTATAAAGGGGTTCCCAGCACCTTCCACCCCCATGATAAAGGGGTTCCCACCACCTTCCACCCCCATGATAAAGGGGTTCCCACCACCTTCCACCCCCATTATAAAGGGGTTCCCACCACCTTCCACCCCCATTATAAAGGGGTTCCCCCCCACCTTCCACCCCCATTATAAAGGGGTTCCCACCACCTTCCACCCCCATTATAAAGGGGTTCCCCCCACCTTCCACCACCATTATAAAGGGGTTCCCACCACCTTCCACCCCCATTATAAAGGGGTTCCCCCACCTTCCACCCCCATTATAAAGGGGTTCCCCCACCTTCCACCCCCATTATAAAGGGGTTCCCCCACCTTCCACCCCCATTATAAAGGGGTTCTCACCACCTTCCACTCCCATTATAAAGGGGTTCCCCCACCTTCCACCCCCATTATAAAGGGGTTCCCAACACCTTCCACCCCCCATTATAAAGGGGTTCTCACCACCTACCACCCCCATTATAAAGGGGTTCCCACCACCTTCCACCCCCATTATAAAGGGGTTCTCACCACCTTCCACCCCCATTATAAAGGGGTTCCCCCACCTTCCACCCCCATTATAAAGGGGTTCTCACCACCTTCCACCCCCATTATAAAGGGGTTCCCACCACCTACCACCCCCATTATAAAGGGGTTCTCACCACCTACCACCCCCATTATAAAGGGGTTCTCACCACCTTCCACCCCCATTATAAAGGGGTTCCCCCCACCTTCCACCCCCATTATAAAGGGGTTCTCACCACCTACCACCCCCATTATAAAGGGGTTCTCACCACCTACCACCCCCATTATAAAGGGGTTCCCACCACCTACCACCCCCATTATAAAGGGGTTCCCACCACCTACCACCCCCATTATAAAGGGGTTCCCACCACCTTCCACCCCCATTATAAAGGGGTTCCCCCACCTTCCACCCCCATTATAAAGGGGTTCTCACCACCTACCACCCCCATTATAAAGGGGTTCTCACCACCTTCCACTCCCATTATAAAGGGGTTCCCACCACCTTCCACCCCCATTATAAAGGGGTTCCCCCACCTTCCACCCCCATTATAAAGGGGTTCTCACCACCTCCCACCCCCATTATAAAGGGGTTCTCACCACCTACCACCCCCATTATAAAGGGGTTCTCACCACTCTTCCTGGATTTGTTTAATTTATATTATGGAGAATGTAAGACCCCAAGATGAGTGGGAATTGAGGGGCGGGGAGATCTCCAAGCACCGCCTATGATGGGGGGGGCGTCACCTATGACGGGTGGGCGGTCCCTATGATGGGTGGGCGGTCCCTATGACGGGTGGGCGGTCCCTATGACGGGTGGGCGGTCCCTATGGCGGGTGGGCGTCACCTATGACGGGTGGGCGGTCCTTATGACGGGTGGGCGGTCCCCGATGGTCCTCACCTGACCTCTGTCTTGCAGGAACGCCCTTTGCGGCACCATCCAGTGTCAGGGTGGGAACAATCAGCCCCTTGTGGGTTCCGGGGCCAAATCCGTTACTGTGAAGATCACCGTCAACGGGTCGGAGGTCTCCTGCCGCGGCACCAACTTCAACCTCGGTGAGGATATCTGGGATCCGGTCCTGGTGAAGACGGGGACAGTGTGCGGTCCCGGAAAGGTGGGTGTGGCCTGTAAAAGTCCTGACGATTGATGGTAGATACCGTGTTATTCCACACACTGTCCAATCTGATCGTATCTATGAGATTGGATGGAAGTGTGTGCAGACAATCCCAAAATGGCCGACTTTGTGGGGCGATCCTGTATGGCCCATCATAGTGGGGGTGGGGATTGTTGGACGTCCGGTCCCCTCACACCAGGGACTGACCCCCATCGTCTTCTTACAGGTCTGCATGAACCAGCAGTGTCAGGACATCGCGGGTCTGAAGGCGCTCACCTGCCAGAGCCAATGCAGCGGGCACGGGGTGAGGAGGGGGAGGGGATCTGTCATGTATATTCCCATTATACCTGGAATCATGTGACCCGAGCCGGCGGCTCCATGTCTGTCCATCCGTCTGTCTCTGGATTCACTCCTCCTTTACTTCTGTTATGTCTGTCTGTCCTCTTCTCTATCTGTTCCTTGATGTCTGTCTGTCCTCTTCTCTATCTGTTCCTTGATGTCTGTCTGTCCTCTTCTCTATCTGTTCCTTGACGTCTGTCTGTCCTCCTCTCTATCTGTTCCTTGATGTCTGTCTGTCCTCTTCTCTATCTGTTCCTTGATGTCTGTCTGTCCTCTTCTCTATCTGTTCCTTGATGTCTGTCTGTCCTCTTCTCTATCTGTTCCTTGATGTCTGTCTGTCCTCTTCTCTATCTGTTCCTTGATGTCTGTCTGTCCTCTTCTCTATCTTTCCTTGTCTGTCTCCTCCTCTCTATCTGTTCCTTGACGTCTGTCTGTCCTCTTCTCTATCTGTTCCTTGATGTCTGTCTGTCCTCCTCTCTATCTGTTCCTTGACGTCTGTCTGTCCTCTTCTCTATCTGTTCCTTGATGTCTGTCTGTCCTCTTCTCTATCTGTTCCTTGATGTCTGTCTGTCCTCCTCTCTATCTGTTCCTTGATGTCTGTCTGTCCTCTTCTCTATCTGTTCCTTGATGTCTGTCTGTCCTCTTCTCTATTTGTTCCTTGATGTCTGTCTGTCCTCTTCTCTATCTGTTCCTTGATGTCTGTCTGTCCTCCTCTCTATCTGTTCCTTGACGTCTGTCTGTCCACCTCTCTATCTGTTCCTTGATGTCTGTCTGTCCTCTTCTCTATCTGTTCCTTGACGTCTGTCGGTCCTCTTCTCTATCTGTTCCTTGACGTCTGTCGGTCCTCTTCTCTATCTGTTCCTTGATGTCTGTCTGTCCTCTTCTCTATCTGTTCCTTGACGTCTGTCTGTCCTCTTCTCTATCTGTTCCTTGATGTCTGTCTGTCCTCCTCTCTATCTGTTCCTTGATGTCTGTCTGTCCTCCTCTCTATCTGTTCCTTGACGTCTGTCTGTCCTCTTCTCTATCTGTTCCTTGACGTCTGTCTGTCCTCCTCTCTATCTGTTCCTTGACGTCTGTCTGTCCTCCTCTCTATCTGTTCCTTGATGTCTGTCTGTCCTCTTCTCTATCTGTTCCTTGATGTCTGTCTGTCCTCTTCTCTATCTGTTCCTTGATGTCTGTCTGTCCTCTTCTCTATCTGTTCCTTGACGTCTGTCTGTCCTCCTCTCTATCTGTTCCTTGACGTCTGTCTGTCCTCTTCTCTATCTGTTCCTTGATGTCTGTCTGTCCTCTTCTCTATCTGTTCCTTGACGTCTAAAAACAAAAAAAAATTAAAAAAAAAAAAAAAAAAAAAAAACTCTCTAAAAAAAAAATAAAAACAAAAATTCATTCTCTCTCTATTCCTACCTCTCTCTCCTCCTCTCTATCTGTTCCTTGATGTCTGTCTGTCCTCCTCTCTATCTGTTCCTTGACGTCTGTCTGTCCTCTTCTCTATCTGTTCCTTGAAGTCTGTCTGTCCTCTTCTCTATCTGTTCCTTGATGTCTGTCTGTCCTCTTCTCTATCTGTTCCTTGATGTCTGTCTGTCCTCTTCTCTATCTGTTCCTTGACGTCTGTCTGTCCTCTTCTCTATCTGTTCCTTGATGTCTGTCTGTCCTCTTCTCTATCTGTTCCTTGATGTCTGTCTGTCTGTCCTCTTCTCTATCTGTTCCTTGATGTCTGTCTGTCCTCTTCTCTATCTGTTCCTTGATGTCTGTCTGTCCTCCTCTCTATCTGTTCCTTGACGTCTGTCTGTCCTCCTATCTATCTGTTCCTTGATGTCTGTCTGTCCTCCTCTCTATCTGTTCCTTGACGTCTGTCTGTCCCTCTTCTCTATCTGTTCCTTGATGTCTGTCTGTCCTCTCTCTTCTCTATCTGTTCCTCCTCTCTATCTGTTCCTTGACGTCTGTCTGTCCTCTTCTCTATCTGTTCCTTGATGTCTGTCTGTCCTCTTCTCTATCTGTTCCTTGACGTCTGTCTGTCCTCTTCTCTATCTGTTCCTTGACGTCTGTCTGTCCTCCTCTCTATCTCTATCTGTCTGTCCTCTTCTCTATCTGTTCCTTGACGTCTGTCTGTCCTCTTCTCTATCTGTTCCTTGATGTCTGTCTGTCCTCTTCTCTATCTGTTCCTTGATGTCTGTCTGTCCTCTTCTCTATCTGTTCCTTGATGTCTGTCTGTCCTCTTCTCTATCTGTTCCTTGATGTCTGTCTGTCCTCTTCTCTATCTGTTCCTTGACGTCTGTCTGTCCTTCTCTATCTGTTCCTTGATGTCTGTCTGTCCTCTCTATCTGTTCCTTGACGTCTGTCTGTCCTCCTCTCTATCCTCGTTCCTTGACGTCTGTCTGTCCTCCTCTCTATCTGTTCCTTGAAGTCTGTCTGTCCTCCTCTCTATCTGTCTGTCTGTCTGTCCTCCTCTCTATCTGTTCCTTGACGTCTGTCTGTCCTCCTCTCTATCTGTTCCTTGACGTCTGTCTGTCAGTTCTTGATGTCTGTCTGTCCTCTTCTCTATCTGTTCCTTGACGTCTGTCTGTCCTCTTCTCTATCTGTTCCTTGACGTCTGTCTGTCCTCTCTATCTGTTCCTTGATGTATGTCTGTCCTCTTCTCTATCTGTTCCTTGACGTCCTGTCTGTCCTCTTCTCTATCTGTTCCTTGATGTCTGTCTGTCCTCTTCTCTATCTGTTCCTTGACGTCTGTCTGTCCTCCTCTCTATCTGTTCCTTGACGTCTGTCTGTCCTCCTGTCTATCTGTTCCTTGACGTCTGTCTGTCCTCTTCTCTATCTGTTCCTTGATGTCTGTCTGTCCTCCTCTCTATCTGTTCCTTGATCTGTCTGTCCTCCTCTCTATCTGTTCCTTGACGTCTGTCTGTCCTCCTCTCTATCTGTTCCTTGACGTCTGTCTGTCCTCCTCTCTATCTGTTCCTTGAAGTCTGTCTGTCCTCCTCTCTATCTGTTCCTTGATGTCTGTCTGTCCTCTTCTCTATCTGTTCCTTGAAGTCTGTCTGTCCTCTTCTCTATCTGTTCCTTGACGTCTGTCTGTCCCTCTCTCTATCTGTCCTTGAGTCTGTCTGTCTCTGTCTCTCTGTTCCTTGATGTCTGTCTGTCCTCTTCTCTATCTGTTCATTGACGTCTGTCTGTCCTCTTCTCTATCTGTTCCTTGACGTCTGTTCTTCATCTGTTCCTTGATGTCTGTCTGTCCTTCCTTCTATCTGTCTGTCTGTCTGTCTGTCCTCCTCTCTATCTGTTCCTTGACGTCTGTCTGTCCTCTTCTCTATCTGTTCCTTGACGTCTGTCTGTCCTCTTCTCTATCTGTTCCTTGATGTATGTCTGTCCTCCTCTCTATCTGTTCTATCTGTTCCTTGACGTCTGTCTGTCCTCCTCTCTATCTGTTCCTTGACGTCTGTCTGTCCTCTTCTCTATCTGTTCCTTGACGTCTGTCTGTCCTCTTCTCTATCTGTTCCTTGATGTCTGTCTGTCCTCTCCTCTTCCCTCTATCTGTCTGTCTCTCTCTATCTGTTCCTTGACGTCTGTCTGTCCTCCGCTCTATCTGTTCCTTGACGTCTGTCTGTCCTCTTCTCTATCTGTTCCTTGACGTCTGTCTGTCCTCTTCTCTATCTGTTCCTTGACTGTCTTCTGTCCTCCTCTCTATCTGTTCCTTGACGTCTGTCTGTCCTGTTCTGATGTCTGTCCTCTCTCTATCTGTTCCTTGATGTCTGTCTGTCCTCCTCTCTATCTGTTCCTTGACGTCTGTCTGTCCTCTCTCTATCTGTTCCTTGACGTCTGTCATCTTCTCTATCTGTTCCTTGGAGTCTGTCTGTCCTCCTCTCTATCTGTTCCTTGACGTCTGTCTGTCCTCTTCTCTATCTGTTCCTTGACGTCTGTCTGTCCTCTTCTCTATCTGGTCCTTGATGTCTGTCTGTCCTCTTCTCTATCTGTTCCTTGATGTCTGTCTGTCCTCCTCTCTATCTGTTCCTTGACGTCTGTCTGTCCTCCTCTCTATCTGTTCCTTGACGTCTGTCTGACCTTGACTGTCTGTCTGTCCTCCTCTCTATCTGTTCCTTGACGTCTGTCTGTCCTCCTCTCTATCTGTTCCTTGATGTCAGTCTGTCCTCCTCTCTATCTGTTCCTTGACGTCTGTCTGTCCTCTTCTCTATCTGTTCCTTGATGTCTGTCTGTCCTCCTCTCTATCTGTTCCTTGATGTCTGTCTGTCCTCTTCTCTATCTGTTCCTTGATGTCTGTCTGTCCTCTTCTCTATCTGTTCCTTGATGTCTGTCTGTCCTCCTCTCTGTTCCTTGACGTCTGTCTGTCCTCTTCTCTATCTGTTCCTTGATGTCTGTCTGTCCTCCCTCTCTATCTGTTCCTTGATGTCTGTCTGTCCTCTTCTCTATCTGTTCCTTGAGGTCTGTCTGTCTATCTCTCTATCTGTTACTTGAGGTCTGTCTGTCCTCTTCTCTATCTGTTCCTTGATGTCTGTCTGTCCTCTTCTCTATCTGTTCCTTGATGTCTGTCTGTCTCTCTCTCTATCTGTTCCTTGACGTCTGTCTGTCCTCCTCTCTATCTGTTCCTTGAAGTCTGTCTGTCCTCTTCTCTATCGGTTCCTTGATGTCTGTCTGTCCTCTTCTCTATCTGTTCCTTGATGTCTGTCTGTCCTCCTCTCTATCTGTTCCTTGATGGCTGTCTGTCCTCCTCTCTATCTGTTCCGTGACGTCTGTCTGTCCTCCTCTCTATCTGTTCCTTGATGTCTGTCTCTCTCTCTGTTCCTTGATGTCTGTCTGTCCTCTTCTCTATCTGTTCCTTGATGTCTGTCTGTCCTCCTCTCTATCTGTTCCTTGACGTCTGTCTGTCCTCCTCTCTATCTGTTCCTTGATGTCTGTCTGTCCTCTTCTCTATCTGTTCCTTGACGTCTGTCTGTCCTCTTCTCTATCTGTTCCTTGACGTCTGTCTGTCCTCCTCTCTCTCTATCTGTTCCTTGACGTCTGTCTGTCCTCTTCTCTATCTGTTCCTTGATGTCTGTCTGTCCTCCTCTCTATCTGTTCCTTGATGTCTGTCTGTCCTCCTCTCTATCTGTTCCTTGATGTCTGTCTGTCCTCCTCTCTATCTGTTCCTTGATGTCTGTCTGTCCTCCTCTCTATCTGTTCCTTGATGTCTGTCTGTCCTCCTCTCTATCTGTTCCTTGACGTCTGTCTGTCTGTGTCTCTCTCTATCTGTTCCTTGACGTCTGTCTGTCCTCTTCTCTATCTGTTCCTTGATGTCTGTCTGTCCTCTCTCTATCTGTTCCTTGATGTCTGTCTGTCCTCTTCTCTACTGTTCCTTGATGTCTGTCTGTCCTCTTCTCTATCGGTTCCTTGACGTCTGTCTGTCCTCCTCTCTATCTGTTCCTTGATGTCTGTCTGTCCTCTTCTCTATCTGTTCCTTGATGTCTGTCTGTCCTCTTCTCTATCTGTTCCTTGACGTCTGTCTGTCCTCCTCTCTATCTGTTCCTTGATCTGTCCTCCTCTCTATCTGTTCCTTCTGTCTGTCCTCTTCTCTATCTGTTCCTTGACGTCTGTCTGTCCTCCTCTCTATCTGTTCCTTGATGTCTGTCTGTCCTCTTCTCTATCTGTTCCTTGATCTCTCTATCTTTTCCTTGACGTCTGTCTGTCCTCTTCTCTATCTGTTCCTTGATGTCTGTCTGTCCTCCTCTCTATCTGTTCCTTGACGTCTGTCTGTCCTCCTCTCTATCTGTTCCTTGACGTCTGTCTGTCCTCTTCTCTATCTGTTCCTTGATGTCTGTCTGTCCTCTTCTCTATCTGTTCCTTGAAGTCTGTCTGTCCTCCTCTCTATCTGTTCCTTGATGTCTGTCCCTCTTCTCTATCTGTTCCTTGTCGTCTGTCTGTCCTCCTCTCTATCTGTTCCTTGAGGTCTGTCTGTCCTCTTCTCTATCTGTTCCTTGATGTCTGTCTGTCCTCCTCTCTATCTGTTCCTTGACGTCTGTCTGTCCTCTTCTCTATCTGTTCCTTGACGTCTGTCTGTCCTCTTCTCTATCTGTTCCTTGACGTCTGTCTGTCCTCCTCTCTATCTGTTCCTTGATGTCTGTCTGTCCTCCTCTCTATCTGTTCCTTGATGTCTGTCTGTCCTCCTCTCTATCTGTTCCTTGATGTCTGTCTGTCCTCCTCTCTATCTGTTCCTTGATGTCTGTCTGTCCTCTTCTCTATCTGTTCCTTGATGTCTGTCTGTCCTCTTCTCTATCTGTTCCTTGATGTCTGTCTGTCCTCCTCTCTATCTGTTCCTTGATGTCTGTCTGTCCTCCTCTCTATCTGTTCCTTGATGTCTGTCTGTCCTCCTCTCTATCTGTTCCTTGATGTCTGTCTGTCCTCTCTATCTCTCTGTCTGTCCTCCTCTCTATCTGTTCCTTGATGTCTGTCTGTCCTCCTCTCTATCTGTTCCTTGATGTCTGTCTGTCCTCTTCTCTATCTGTTCCTTGATGTCTGTCTGTCCTCCTCTCTATCTGTTCCTTGACGTCTGTCGGTCCTCTTCTCTATCTGTTCCTTGACGTCTGTCTGTCCTCTTCTCTATCTGTTCCTTGATGTCTGTCTGTCCTCCTCTCTATCTGTTCCTTGATGTCTGTCTGTCCTCTTCTCTATCTGTTCCTTGATGTCTGTCTGTCCTCTTCTCTATCTGTTCCTTGATGTCTGTCTGTCCTCTTCTCTATCTGTTCCTTGATGTCTGTCTGTCCTCTTCTCTATCTGTTCCTTGATGTCTGTCTGTCCTCTTCTCTATCTGTTCCTTGACGTCTGTCTGTCCTCCTCTCTATCTGTTCCTTGATGTCTGTCTGTCCTCTTCTCTATCTGTTCCTTGATGTCTGTCTGTCCTCTTCTCTATCTGTTCCTTGATGTCTGTCTGTCCTCTTCTCTATCTGTTCCTTGATGTCTGTCTGTCCTCCTCTCTATCTGTTCCTTGATGTCTGTCTGTCCTCCTCTCTATCTGTTCCTTGATGTCTGTCTGTCCTCCTCTCTATCTGTTCCTTGATGTCTGTCTGTCCTCCTCTCTATCTGTTCCTTGACGTCTGTCTGTCCTCTTCTCTATCTGTTCCTTGATGTCTGTCTGTCCTCCTCTCTATCTGTTCCTTGACGTCTGTCTGTCCTCTTCTCTATCTGTTCCTTGATGTCTGTCTGTCCTCTTCTCTATCTGTTCCTTGATGGCTGTCTGTCCTCTTCTCTATCTGTTCCTTGATGTCTGTCTGTCCTCCTCTCTATCTGTTCCTTGATGTCTGTCTGTCCTCCTCTCTATCTGTTCCTTGACGTCTGTCTGTCCTCTTCTCTATCTGTCTGTCTGTCTTCTCTTCTCTTCTTGTTCCTTGATGTCTGTCTGTCCTCTTCTCTATCTGTTCCTTGAAGTCTGTCTGTCCTCCTCTCTATCTGTTCCTTGTCGTCTGTCTGTCCTCTTCTCTATCTGTTCCTTGACGTCTGTCTGTCCTTCTCTATCTGTTCCTTGATGTCTGTCTGTCCTCTTCTCTATCTGTTCCTTGATGTCTGTCTGTCCTCTTCTCTATCTGTTCCTTGATGTCTGTCTGTCCTCTTCTCTATCTGTTCCTTGATGTCTGTCTGTCCTCCTCTCTATCTGTTCCTTGACGTCTGTCTGTCCTCTTCTCTATCTGTTCCTTGACGTCTGTCTGTCCTCTTCTCTATCTGTTCCTTGATGTCTGTCTGTCCTCCTCTCTATCTGTTCCTTGATGTCTGTCTGTCCTCTTCTCTATCTGTTCCTTGATGTCTGTCTGTCTCTCTCTCTATCTGTTCCTTGATGTCTGTCTGTCCTCTTCTCTATCTGTTCCTTGATGTCTGTCTGTCCTCTTCTCTATCTGTTCCTTGACGTCTGTCTGTCCTCTTCTCTATCTGTTCCTTGACGTCTGTCTGTCCTCCTCTCTATCTGTTCCTTGACGTCTGTCTGTCCTCTTCTCTATCTGTTCCTTGATGTCTGTCTGTCCTCTTCTCTATCTGTTCCTTGATGTCTGTCTGTCCTCTTCTCTATCTGTTCCTTGATGTCTGTCTGTCCTCCTCTCTATCTGTTCCTTCGTCTCTCTCTCTCTATCTGTTCCTTGACGTCTGTCTGTCCTCTTCTCTATCTGTTCCTTGACGTCTGTCTGTCCTCTTCTCTATCTGTTCCTTGACGTCTGTCTGTCCTCCTCTCTATCTGTTCCTTGATGTCTGTCTGTCCTCCTCTCTATCTGTTCCTTGATGTCTGTCTGTCCTCCTCTCTATCTGTTCCTTGACGTCTGTCTGTCCTCCTCTCTATCTGTTCCTTGACGTCTGTCTGTCCTCTTCTCTATCTGTTCCTTGATGTCTGTCTGTCCTCTTCTCTATCTGTTCCTTGATGTCTGTCTGTCCTCCTCTCTATCTGTTCCTTGATGTCTGTCTGTCCTCTTCTCTATCTGTTCCTTGACGTCTGTCTGTCCTCCTCTCTATCTGTTCCTTGATGTCTGTCTGTCCTCTTCTCTATCTGTTCCTTGACGTCTGTCTGTCCTCTTCTCTATCTGTTCCTTGACGTCTGTCTGTCCTCTTCTCTATCTGTTCCTTGACGTCTGTCTGTCCTCTTCTCTATCTGTTCCTTGACGTCTGTCTGTCCTCCTCTCTATCTGTTCCTTGACGTCTGTCTGTCCTCCTCTCTATCTGTTCCTTGACGTCTGTCTGTCCTCCTCTCTATCTGTTCCTTGACGTCTGTCTGTCCTCTTCTCTATCTGTTCCTTGACGTCTGTCTGTCCCTCTCTCTCTATCTGTTCCTTGATGTCTGTCTGTCCTCTTCTCTATCTGTTCCTTGATGTCTGTCTGTCCTCCTCTCTATCTGTTCCTTGATGTCTGTCTGTCCTCTTCTCTATCTGTTCCTTGACGTCTGTCTGTCCTCTTCTCTATCTGTTCCTTGACGTCTGTCTGTCCTCTTCTCTATCTGTTCCTTGATGTCTGTCTGTCCTCCTCTCTATCTGTTCCTTGACGTCTGTCTGTCCTCCTCTCTATCTGTTCCTTGATGTCTGTCTGTCCTCTTCTCTATCTCTTCCTTGATGTCTGTCTGTCCTCTTCTCTATCTGTTCCTTGACGTCTGTCTGTCCTCTTCTCTATCTGTTCCTTGATGTCTGTCTGTCCTCCTCTCTATCTGTTCCTTGACGTCTGTCTGTCCTCCTCTCTATCTCTTCCTTGATGTCTGTCTGTCCTCTTCTCTATCTCTTCCTTGATGTCTGTCTGTCCTCTTCTCTATCTCTTCCTTGACGTCTGTCTGTCCTCCTCTCTATCTCTTCCTTGACGTCTGTCTGTCCTCCTCTCTCTATCTGTTCCTTGATGTCTGTCTGTCCTCCTCTCTATCTGTTCCTTGATGTCTGTCTGTCCTCCTCTCTATCTGTTCCTTGATGTCTGTCTGTCCTCCTCTCTATCTGTTCCTTGATGTCTGTCTGTCCTCTTCTCTATCTGTTCCTTGATGTCTGTCTGTCCTCTTCTCTATCTGTTCCTTGATGTCTGTCTGTCCTCTTCTCTATCTGTTCCTTGATGTCTGTCTGTCCTCTTCTCTATCTGTTCCTTGATGTCTGTCTGTCCTCCTCTCTATCTGTTCCTTGAGGTCTGTCTGTCCTCTTCTCTATCTGTTCCTTGATGTCTGTCTGTCCTCCTCTCTATCTGTTCCTTGATGTCTGTCTGTCCTCTTCTCTATCTGTTCCTTGATGTCTGTCTGTCCTCTTCTCTATCTGTTCCTTGATGTCTGTCTGTCCTCCTCTCTATCTGTTCCTTGACGTCTGTCTGTCCTCCTCTCTATCGGTTCCTTGATGTCTGTCTGTCCTCCTCTCTATCTGTTCCTTGATGTCTGTCTGTCCTCCTCTCTATCTGTTCCTTGACGTCTGTCTGTCCTCCTCTCTATCTGTTCCTTGACGTCTGTCTGTCCTCCTCTCTATCTGTTCCTTGACGTCTGTCTGTCCTCCTCTCTATCTGTTCCTTGATGTCTGTCTGTCCTCTTCTCTATCTCTTCCTTGATGTCTGTCTGTCCTCTTCTCTATCTGTTCCTTGATGTCTGTCTGTCCTCCTCTCTATCTCTTCCTTGATGTCTGTCTGTCCTCTTCTCTATCTGTTCCTTGATGTCTGTCTGTCCTCCTCTCTATCTGTTCCTTGACGTCTGTCTGTCCTCCTCTCTATCTGTTCCTTGACGTCTGTCTGTCCTCCTCTCTATCTGTTCCTTGACGTCTGTCTGTCCTCCTCTCTATCTGTTCCTTGACGTCTGTCTGTCCTCCTCTCTATCTGTTCCTTGACGTCTGTCTGTCCTCCTCTCTATCTGTTCCTTGACGTCTGTCTGTCCTCTTCTCTATCTGTTCCTTGATGTCTGTCTGTCCTCTTCTCTATCTGTTCCTTGACGTCTGTCTGTCCTCTTCTCTATCTGTTCCTTGACGTCTGTCTGTCCTCTTCTCTATCTGTTCCTTGATGTCTGTCTGTCCTCTTCTCTATCTGTTCCTTGACGTCTGTCTGTCCTCCTCTCTATCTGTTCCTTGATGTCTGTCTGTCCTCCTCTCTATCTGTTCCTTGATGTCTGTCTGTCCTCTTCTCTATCTCTTCCTTGATGTCTGTCTGTCCTCTTCTCTATCTGTTCCTTGATGTCTGTCTGTCCTCCTCTCTATCTGTTCCTTGATGTCTGTCTGTCCTCCTCTCTATCTGTTCCTTGATGTCTGTCTGTCCTCTTCTCTATCTGTTCCTTGATGTCTGTCTGTCCTCTTCTCTATCTGTTCCTTGATGTCTGTCTGTCCTCCTCTCTATCTGTTCCTTGATGTCTGTCTGTCCTCTTCTCTATCTCTTCCTTGATGTCTGTCTGTCCTCTTCTCTATCTGTTCCTTGATGTCTGTCTGTCCTCCTCTCTATCTGTTCCTTGATGTCTGTCTGTCCTCCTCTCTATCTGTTCCTTGACGTCTGTCTGTCCTCCTCTCTATCTGTTCCTTGATGTCTGTCTGTCCTCTTCTCTATCTGTTCCTTGACGTCTGTCTGTCCTCCTCTCTATCTGTTCCTTGATGTCTGTCTGTCCATGTCTCCGGCTCTCACTGTTTGTCTCGTGTCTCTGTTCCGCCCCCTCTAGGTGTGTAATAGTAACAGCAATTGTCACTGTGAGCGCGGTTGGGCTCCCCCGGACTGCGGCCGGTCTGGAGATGGCGGCAGCGTTGATAGCGGTCCGATGGCTCTGGAGCGCGGTCAGTATGCTGCGTTGTTGCTTTGTGACGCCCGTTCTTTGCCGCGGTTCTGTGCCGCCTAACGTCTTCCGGTATTGCTTCACACAGGGGGCGGCTCCACCTCCATCACCATCCTCATCGTCCTCGTCCTCCTCCTCATCCTCATCCTGGTCGCCTTGTGCTACGTGAAACGCAGCGCTCTGCAGAGGAAGATCTCCGGCATCTTCAGCAACAGCAGCAAGTGCCAATATCGGTCTGTTACCACTTTCCTGGGAGCTCCGCCCTAAAATGGGCGTCCGACGTCTGCTTGATATAAAATGTATTCACTTCTTCCCTCTTCTCTCTCGTTACAGAGTGACGGAGACCAGCAGCCAGCTCCGCCCACAGCGCCCTCCTCCGCCCCACTGGACTCAGAGTACCGAGCTGCAGGTCATGTCTGCCAGAAACCAGGTGAGCAAAAAAAAAAATGGCTCCTGTGATCCGCTGGGTGTCCATCGCTGTGAAAGCGCAGAGCTCTCATTGGCTCCGCTGGCTATAACCGCCCTCCAAACCTGAGGATGGGCGGGGCTTCTGTCCGACCAAATGTTTTTCCTGAAAAGGATTGCTGGACACCCTGCAGTGGCACGGCCCGGCATCGGCTCCACATATTGTTTTGGTTCTCTGACTCAGTATTGGGGATGGTCAGAAATTTTCCACCATTTCCTTCTCAGTCACTCCACTAACAACTCTACTATTCCGAAGGAAGGGCGGAGCATGAAGAGGAATAATACACAGATGTCAAATCTTATTGGCTGGCGTTATGGGTGGAGCAGAGACACGCCTGCAAATATGCGCTCTGCCCAGTCCAGGCTGTAGAAAGCTGCTCTGTGATTTGCTGTCATAGTTTTCAGGTGTGTCTCCTCCAAGTGCCGCCCATACTGAGAGCCCCGCCTTCTCATCTTCTGTATGTGACTTCCAACTGGATTAATCCGAAACTAACCAATCGCCATCTCTTTCTTCTCTTTTCACCCACCCACCTACCTTCTATCATCTGTGCACCCTCCTCTCCTCCCCTCTACTACCCCCAACCCCCCCCCCCCCCCTCCCCCCCCCCAAAAAAAACCCTTTCCTTTCCCTCCTCTCCTCCCCTCTACTACCCCCCCCCCCCCCCCCCCAAAAAAAAAACCCTTTCCTTTCCCTCCTCTCCTCCCCTCTACTACCCCCAACCCCTCCCCCCCCCAAAAAAAACCCTTTCCTTTCCCCCCCCCCCCTCTACTACCCCCAACCCCTCCCTCCCCCCAAAAAAAAACCCTTTCCTTTCCCTCCTCTCCTCCCCTCTACTACCCCCAACCCCTCCCCCCCCCCCAAAAAAAAACCCTTTCCTTTCCCTCCTCTCCTCCCCTCCCAACCCCTCCCCCCCCCCAAAAAAAAAACTTTCCTTTCCTCCTCTCCTCCCCTCTACTACCCCAACCCCCCCCCCCCCCAAAAAAAAAAAACTTTCCTTTCCCTCCTCTCCTTTCCTTTTCCCTCCCCTCTCCCTCTTCCCTTCTCTCCTCCCCTCCCTCCCAATCCTCCCTCCCCTTTCCCATCTCTTGCCTTCTCCTTCCCTCCCCTTTCCATCTCTTCCCTTCTCCTCCTCTCCCCCTTCCCTCCCCTCCTCCTCTCCCCTCCCCTTTCCATCTCTTCCCTTCTCCTTCCCTCCCCTTTCCTCTTCCCTTCTCCTCCTCCCCTCCCTCTTCCTTCTCCTCTCTCCCCTCTACTCTCCTCTTCCCCCCCCCTCTTACCCCCAACCCCCCCCCCCCCCACTCTTTCCCTCCTCCTTCCTTCTTTCTTCCCTCTCCCTTTCTCTTCCCTTCTCCCCTCCTTCCCTCTCCCCCCTCCCCTCCCCTTTCCATCTCTTCCCTTCTCCTTCTCTTCCCCTCCCCTCCCCTCCCCTTTCCTTCTTTCCTCTCCTCCCCTCCCCTTTTCTCTCCCTCTCCTCTCTCTCCTCCCCTCCCCTCCCCTTTCCATCTCTTCCCTTCTACTTCTCTCCTTCCCTCCCCCCCTTTCCCTCTCTCCTTCCCTCCCTCTCCACTCCTCTTCCTCTTCCTCTCCTCTCCCTCCCCTCTCTTTCCTCTCCTCTCCTCCCCTCTACTACCCCTCCAAAAAAACTCCCTTCCCTTCCACTCCTCTCTTACCTTCCATTCTTTCCTCTCCTCCCCCCCCCTCCCTTTCCCCTCTTCTATTTCTCCCCCTCTCCTACCCCCCCCCCCCTTCTCCTCTTCCCTTTCTCTTCACTCCTCTCCTTTCCTCTGCTCCTCTTCCATTCCATTTCCATCTCTTCTCCTTCTTTCCTTTACTCCACTCTTTTTCCCTTCCCTTTTACCTCCTCTACTTTTGCCTCCCTTCACACCTCTACTATACCCTCTCCTTTTCTCATTTAACCTTCCCATTTTCTTCTCCTCTCCTCTTCCTTCTTCTCTTTTCTCCTCTTCCTCCCCCTCTCTTCTCCTTTTCTCTCTTCCTTCCCCCTCTCTTCTCCCTTTTCTCCTCTTCCTTCCCCCTCTATTCTCTCTTCCCCCTCTCTTCTCCCTTCCCCCTCTCTTCTCCCTTTCTCATCCCCCCCTCTCTTCTCCCTTTTCTCCTCTTCCTTCCCCTCCTCTCTTCCCCCTCTCTTCTCCCCTCCTCTTCTCCCCCTTCTTCTCCCTTCCCCCTCTCTCTCCCTTTTTTCTTCCTTCCCCTCTCCTCTTCCCTCCCTCTCCTTCCCTCTCCCTCTCTTTCCCCCCCCTCCTCTTTCCTCAACCCCCCCCCCCTCCTCTCTTTCTTTTTTCTCCTCTCCTTTCCTTCTCTTCTCTTCCCTTCCTCTCCTCTTATTTTCTCCTCTCCTTTTCTCTCCATTCCTCTCCTCTTTCATCCTCTTTCCCTCCTCTCCTCGTCTCCCCTAACCTTCCCTTCTTTCTCCTCCTGCCCTTTTCTCTTCCTTCCCTTTCCATCTTTTCCTCTTACCCTTTACCTCTCATTTCTTCCTCTCCTCTCCCCTTCCTCTCTTCTCTCCCATGTTCACCTGACTCATCTCCTCACCTCCCCCTCCATTGTCATCCTCATCCTCTGTCCCCCTCTCCTCTCTTCTCCTGCGCTCCTCCTGCTCAGTGTGATATAGAGGGCTACGAGCGCCCCGACCCGCCATCCAAACCTCTGCCGCCTGACCCGGTCCTGAGGCACGGCCAGGTAATGTACAGCGGTGTTCCTGGTGTGTAGCGCCCCCCTGTGGCTGGTGTGGTGGTGGCACTCCCTGGTAACCCTAGCTGTGGTGTGGCCCCTGCAGTTCCTCCCCCCCCCCCCCCCGGCTCTGGAAGTCTTTCCGCTTTTATATTTTCCAAGCATGTGCCCCCCCCCCCCCTGTGTATAAATCACCCTTTTATTAACCCTCTCTGTGTCCGGGGGCCATTGCCCCGCCCCCTGCATGGCTGTCAATCATTCTCAAAGCTCTTTTCATCCAGGCTGACCCTCAGGAACGGCCGCCGGCACCTACCCGGCCTCTCCCCGCCGACCCGCGACAGGCCAAGGTAACCCGCCGCCGGGCGCTCTAGACGGGCATTGTGTGCGACTGCTGGGGGTCAGACAAGTCTGTGTGAGGTCACCCAACATTATGATAATGAGCCAATAACACACGCCCCCTGCTTAGCTCCTCCCTTTCCTTCTCCTGGAACTAAAGTCTCACTTCTGGGCTGCCAGAAAACAAGAAGACAACCCCCCATCAGGGGTTCTAACCCTCCCCTTACTCCAGCAGGAGTCACAGCCCTGAAGTAAGATTATGTTCCAGCAGGAGGAAGGGGAGGAGCTAAGCGGGCCGTGTGCTGTCACATGATTATGAAGTGGGTGGTGCCATGGATTTATGGAATGGCCGTTCTCAGTATTGGGGTGACATCATCTCTATTGTACGAAGACCCCTCCCCCACATTCCTCTCTAATTTGTATTTGTGCCGCCGCAGGTTGCTACAAAGCCGCCTCCTCCTCCTAAGAAACCGCTGCCGACGAAGCCCACCCAGCCCTGCCAGGACCCCCTGCTCGGCGTGCCAACGTATCCCGAGCGAAACAACGCACTTCCTTCAAGGTAAGGCGGCCCAACGGAACCCGACCACCAGAGAGTGACTGAGATCCCCCCCCAGAAGTGACATTTTATTGTTGGGTGGAGTCCTGAGGGGTTCCCACCATCCCTGTGCTGAGTTCCCGGGTCTGTACACCCGCTGTGCCCATTATGAGGGGTTCCACCATCCCTGTGCTGAGTTCCCGGGTCTGTACACCCGCTGTGCCCATTATGAGGGGTTCTCACCATCCCTGTGCCGAGTTCCCGGTCTGTACACCCGCTGTGCCCATTATGAGGGGTTCCCACCATCCCTGTGCTGAGTTCCCGGGTCTGTACACCCGCTGTGCCCATTATGAGGGGTTCCCACCATCCCTGTGCTGAGTTCCCGGTCTGTACACCCGCTGTGCCCATTATGAGGGGTTCCCACCATCCCTGTGCTGAGTTCCCGGGTCTGTACACCCGCTGTGCCCATTATGAGGGGTTCCCACCATCCCTGTGCTGAGTTCCCGGGTCTGTACACCCCTGTGCCCATTATGAGGGGTTTCCACCATCCCTGTGCTGAGTTCCCGGGTCTGTACACCCGCTGTGCCCATTATGAGGGGTTCCCACCATTCCTGTGCCGAGTTCCCGGGTCTGTACACCCGCTGTGCCCATTATGAGGGGTTCCACCATCCCTGTGCCGAGTTCCCGGGTCTGTACACCCGCTGTGCCCATTATGAGGGGTTCCCACCATCCCTGTGCTGAGTTCCCGGGTCTGTACACCCGCTGTGCCCATTATGAGGGGTTCCCACCATCCCTGTGCTCAGTTCCCGGGTCTACACCCGCTGTGCCCATTATGAGGGGTTCCCACCATCCCTGTGCTGAGTTCCCCGGGTCTGTACACCCGCTGTGCCCATTATGAGGGGTTCCCACCATCCCTGTGCCGAGTTCCCAGGTCTGTACACCCGCTGTGCCCATTATGAGGGGTTCCCACCATCCCTGTGCTGAGTTCCCGGGTCTGTACACCCGCTGTGCCCATTATGAGGGGTTCCCACCAGGTCTGTACACCCGCTGTGCCCATTATGAGGGTTCCCACCATCCCTGTGCTGAGTTCCCGGGTCTGTACACCCGCTGTGCCCATTATGAGGGGTTCCCACCATCCCTGTGCTGAGTTCCCGGGTCTGTACACCCGCTGTGCCCATTATGAGGGGTTCCCACCATCCCTGTGCTCAGTTCCCGGGTCTACACCCGCTGTGCCCATTATGAGGGGTTCCCACCATCCCTGTGCCGAGTTCCCGGGTCTGTACACCCGCTGTGCCCATTATGAGGGGTTCCACCATCCCTGTGCTGAGTTCCCGGGTCTGTACACCCGCTGTGCCCATTATGAGGGGTTCCCACCATCCCTGTGCTGAGTTCCCGGGTCTGTACACCCGCTGTGCCCATTATGAGGGGTTCCCACCATCCCTGTGCTGAGTTCCCGGGTCTGTACACCCGCTGTGCCCATTATGAGGGGTTCCCACCATCCCTGTGCTGAGTTCCCGGGTCTGTACACCCGCTGTGCCCATTATGAGGGGTTCCCACCATCCCTGTGCTCAGTTCCCGGGTCTACACCCGCTGTGCCCATTATGAGGGGTTCCCACCATCCCTGTGCGGAGTTCCCGGGTCTGTACACCCGCTGTGCCCATTATGAGGGGTTCCCACCATCCCTGTGCGAGTTCCCGGGTCTGTACACCCACTGTGCCCATTATGAGGGGTTCCCACCATCCCTGTGCTGAGTTCCCGGGTCTGTACACCCGCTGTGCCCATTATGAGGGGTTCCCACCATCCCTGTGCTGAGTTCCCGGGTCTGTACACCCGCTGTGCCCATTATGAGGGGTTCCCACCAGGTCTGTACACCCGCTGTGCCCATTATGAGGGGTTCCCACCATCCCTGTGCTGAGTTCCCGGGTCTGTACACCCGCTGTGCCCATTATGAGGGGTTCCCACCATCCCTGTGCTGAGTTCCCAGGTCTGTACACCCGCTGTGCCCATTATGAGGGGTTCCCACCATCCCTGTGCTGAGTTCCCGGGTCTGTACACCCGCTGTGCCCATTATGAGGGGTTCTCACCATCCCTGTGCCGAGTTCCCGGGTCTGTACACCCGCTGTGCCCATTATGAGGGGTTCCCACCATCCCTGTGCTGAGTTCCCGGGTCTGTACACCCGCTGTGCCCAGTATGAGGGGTTCCCACCATCCCTGTGCTGAGTTCCCGGGTCTGTACACCCGCTGTGCCCATTATGAGGGGTTCCCACCATCCCTGTGCTGAGTTCCCGGGTCTGTACACCCGCTGTGCCCATTATGAGGGGTTCCCACCATCCCTGTGCTGAGTTCCCCCGGGTCTGTACACCCGCTGTGCCCATTATGAGGGGTTCCCACCATCCCTGTGCTGAGTTCCCGGGTCTGTACACCCGCTGTGCCCGTTATGAGGGGTTCCCACCACCCCTGTGCTGAGTTCCCGGGTCTGTACACCCGCTGTGCCCGTTATGAGGAGTTCTCACCATCCCTGTGCTGAGTTCCCGGGTCTGTACACCCGCTGTGCCCATTATGAGGGGTTCCCACCATCCCTGTGCCGAGTTCCCAGGTCTGTACACCCGCTGTGCCCATTATGAGGGGTTCCCACCATCCCTGTGCTGAGTTCCCGGGTCTGTACACCCGCTGTGCCCATTATGAGGGGTTCCCACCATCCCTGTGCTGAGTTCCCGGGTCTGTACACCCGCTGTGCCCATTATGAGGGTTCCCACCATCCCTGTGCCGAGTTCCCGGGTCTGTACACCCGCTGTGCCAATTATGAGGGGTTCCCACCATCCCTGTGCTAAGTTCCCGGGTCTGTACACCCGCTGTGCCCATTATGAGGGGTTCCCACCATCCCTGTACTAAGTTCCCGGGTCTGTACACCCCGCTGTGCCCATTATGAGGGGTTCCCACCATCCCTGTGCTGAGTTCCCGGGTCTGTACACCCGCTGTGCCCATTATGAGGGGTTCCCACCACCCCTGTGCTGAGTTCCCGGTCTGTACACCCGCTGTGCCCATTATGAGGGGTTCCCACCATCCCTGTGCTGAGTTCCCGGGTCTGTACACCCGCTGTGCCCATTATGAGGGGTTTCCCACCATCCCTGTGCTGAGTTCCCGGGTCTGTACACCCGCTGTGCCCATTATGAGGGGTTCCCACCATCCCTGTGCCGAGTTCCCGGGTCTGTACACCCGCTGTGCCCATTATGAGGGGTTCCCACCATCCCTGTGCCGAGTTCCCGGGTCTGTACACCCGCTGTGCCCATTATGAGGGGTTCCCACCATCCCTGTGCCGAGTTCCCGGTCTGTACACCCGCTGTGCCCATTATGAGGGGTTCCCACCACCCCTGTGCTGAGTTCCCGGGTCTGTACACCCGCTGTGCCCATTATGAGGGTTCTCACCATCCCTGTGCTGAGTTCCCGGGTCTGTTCACCCGCTGTGCCCATTATGAGGGTTCTCACCATCCCTGTGCTGAGTTCCCGGGTCTGTACACCCGCTGTGCCCATTATGAGGGGTTCCCACCATCCTGTGCTGAGTTCCCGGGTCTGTACACCCGCTGTGCCCATTATGAGGGGTTCCCACCATCCCTGTGCTGAGTTCCCGGGTCTGTACACCCGCTGTGCCCATTATGAGGGGTTCCCACCATCCCTGTGCTGAGTTCCCGGGTCTGTACACCCGCTGTGCCCATTATGAGGGGTTCCCACCATCCCTGTGCTGAGTTCCCGGGTCTGTACACCCGCTGTGCCCATTATGAGGGGTTCCCACCATCCCTGTGCTGAGTTCCCGGGTCTGTACACCCGCTGTGCCCATTATGAGGGGATCCCACCATCCCTGTGCTGAGTTCCCGGTCTGTACACCCGCTGTGCCCATTATGAGGGGTTCCCACCATCCCTGTGCTGAGTTCCCGGGTCTGTACACCCGCTGTGCCCATTATGAGGGGTTCCCACCATCCCTGTGCTGAGTTCCCGGGTCTGTACACCCGCTGTGCCCATTATGAGGGGTTCCCACCATCCCTGTGCTGAGTTCCTGGGTCTGTACACCCGCTGTGCCCATTATGAGGGGTTCCCACCATCCTTGTGCTGAGTTCCCGGGTCTGTACACCCCGCTGTGCCCATTATGAGGGGTTCCCACCATCCCTGTGCTGAGTTCCCGGGTCTGTACACCCGCTGTGCCCATTATGAGGGGTTCCCACCATCCCTGTGCTGAGTTCCCAGGTCTGTACACCCCGCTGTGCCCATTATGAGGGGTTCCCACCATCCCTGTGCTGAGTTCCCGGGTCTGTACACCCGCTGTGCCCATTATGAGGGGTTCTCACCATCCCTGTGCTGAGTTCCCGGGTCTGTACACCCGCTGTGCCCATTATGAGGGGTTCCACCATCCCTGTGCCGAGTTCCCGGGTCTGTACACCCGCTGTGCCCATTATGAGGGTTCCCACCATCCCTGTGTTGTTCTTCTGGGTGGAATATGTAGTGATTTTCTATGTTGGTGACGCGGTTCTCTGCTCTCTCCTCCTCCAGGCAGGCCCCTCCTCCCCCCTACCCAGGATGGACCCCCCGGGTGTAAGAGAGACCTGAGTCCCCCCCATTAGTGGGCGGGTCCCCGGACTCTGGTGAAGATGACGCTGCTCCCTGTATAGTGACTACTGCAATACTGTACATAGTACCGGGGTGTCCGCACCCCCTGCACTGTATCCCCGGAACCCCCCCAGCTGGACTCGTGGGGCCCCCCCGATTTTCCTGGACTTCTGCTGAGCTGTACATATCACGTTGGGATTGTGTGTTTTTATATTGAGTGTGTGAAGGGCGGGGCGACGCAGCTAAGTGCAATAAGGGGAGGGATGATGACGACGACGGCGGCGCTGAGTGGTGGAGACGGGTGGGTGGGCGGAGTCTTTTTGCCGTGGCATCTCAGGAAGAAGATTCCTATTAAGACTGATGATGGAAGGGCGCTGTTCCTGACCTGGACAGCAGGTGGCGCCAATTACACCATCCTGAATTGCTGTTCCTCATGCAGCCAGCAGGTGGCGCCCATTAAACTTTCCTGGATTGCTGTTCTTAATGCGGCCAGCAGAGGGCGCCATTACACCATCCTGAATTCACAGCTCAGCCAATGTCACAATTCTGATTAAAGTGCCCAGACTGCCCCCTTGTGTCTTCCTTTTATTATTGAGGGTGAAGCTGCGGATAAGAATGACGGTTCACAGGGTGTGGGAGGTGTTACCATGATGGCGAAACATTGGGGGAGGGGGGGGGTGGCGCTGGGCAATCATCACTACACATCAGTACATTTCAAGACTTTGCTAACAGATGTAAAGTGGGCGGGGCTGATCCTATATAATAGTCGCTGTCCAATCAGAATCTTACTGTGTTGTATCACCAAAGTGGAGCTCCAACATTAGCTGTAGATGGAGTCGGAATCTTAGGTGTCCCCCATGCAGGAGATTCCCCTCACTTCCTGTTCCTGGTGACACCCTGTGTGTCAGGGTGAGGCTTGTGTCACTGGAACAGGAAGTGGGGAGGAATAAGAACCGGATATAAGGCCTGACCCTTCCCCCCACCCCACCCGAAACCAGATGGGATTGTTCAGCAATGAATTATAGCGCATCCGGAAAGTATTCACAGCGCTTCACTTTTCCACATTTTATGTTACAGCCGTATTCCAAAATGGATTCAATTCATTATTTTCCACAAAATTCTACAAACATCCCATAATAACAACGTGAGAGAAGATTGTATGAAATCTCTGCAAATTCATTAAAGATAAAGAAGTAAAAATAATCCCACGTACACAAGTACCACAGACTCCTCCCATCACAGGCTCCTCCCATGTACACAAGTACCACAGACTCCTCCCATGTACACAAGTACCACAGACTCCTCCCATCACAGGCTCCTCCCATGTACACAAGTATCACAGACTCCGCCCATGTACACAAGTACCACAGACTCCTCCCATCACAGGCTCCTCCCATGTACATAAGTATCCCAGGCTCCTCCCATGTACATAAGTATCACAGGCTCCTCCCATGTACATAAGTATCACAGGCTCCTCCATGTACACAAGTATCACAGGCTCCTCCCATGTACATAAGTATCACAGACTCCTCCCATGTATATAAGTATCCCAGGCTCCTCCCATGTACATAAGTATCCCAGGCTCCTCTCTTGCGCATAAGTATCCCAGGCTCCTCCCATGTGCATAAGTATCCCAGGCTCCTCCCATGTACATAAGTATCCAAGGCTCCTCCCATGTACATAATTATCACAGGCTCCTCCCATGTACATAAGTATCCCAGACTCCTCCCATGTGCATAAGTATCACAGGCTCCTCCCATGTACATAAGTATCACAGGCTCCTCCCATGTACATAAGTATCACAGGCTCCTCCCATGTACATAAGTATCACAGGCTCCTCCCATGTACATAAGTATCACAGACTCCTCCCATATACATAAGTATCACAGGCTCCTCCCATGTACATAAGTATCACAGACTCCTCCCATGACACTCAGAATTGATCTCAGGCTCCTCCTGTTTCCACTGATCATCCTTGAGATGTTTCTACAACCTGATTGGAGTCCTCCTGTGGTAAATTCAGGTGATTGGACGTGATTTGGAAAGGCCACACCTGTCTATAGAAGGTCCCACAGATAACAGTGCATGTCAGAGCACAATCAGGAGCCATGAGGTCCAAGGAATTGTCTGTAGACCTTGGAGACAGGATTGTATGGAGGGGCAGATCGGGGGAGGGGTACATTTCTCCAGCATTGAAGGTCCCAATGAGCTCAGTGGTCTCCATCATCTGTAATGGGAAGAAGTTTGGAACCCCCAGGACTCTTCCTAGAGTATGCCCGCCCGGCCAAACTGAGCGATCGGGGGAAGGGGGGCCTTAGTCAGGGAGGTGACCGAGAATCCGATGGTCACTCTGAGCTCCATCATTTCTCTGTGGAGAGAGGAGAACCTTCCAGAAGAACCTCCACCAATCAGGCCTGTATGGAGGAGGGGCCAGACGGAAGCCACTCCTCAGTAAAAGTCACATGACAGCCGCCTGGAGTTACCAAAAGTCACCTGAAGGACTCTCAGACCACGAGAAACCAAATTCTCTGCTCTGATGAAACAAAGATTGAACTCTTTGGCCTAAATGGCAAGTGTCATGTCTGGAGGAAACCAGGCACCGCTCATCACCTGGGCAATACCATCCCTACTGTGAAGCATGGTGGTGGGGGCATCATGCTTTGGGTATGTTTTTCAGCGGCCGGCACTGGGAGACTAGTCAGGATGGAGGGAAAGATGAATGCAGCAATGTACAGAGACATCCTTGATGAAAACTGTGGACCTCAGACTGGGGTGAAGGTTCATCTTCTAACAGGACAACGACCCTAAGCACACCGCCAAGATAACAAAGGAGGGGCTCCGGGACAACTCTGTGAATGTTCTTGAGTGGCCCAACCAGAGCCCAGACTTCAACCCGATTGGACATCTCTGGAGAGATCTGAAAATGGCTGAGCACCGACACTCCCCATCCAACCTGATGGAGCGCGAGAGGTCCTACAAAGAGGAACGGGAGAAACTGCCCCAAAATAGGAGTGCCGAGCTTGTAGTATCATACCCAACAAAACGGGAGGCTGTGATTGGTCCCAAAGGAGCTTCAAAGTATTCAGCAAAGGCTGTGATACTTGTGTACATGGGAGGAGCCTGTGATACTTGTGTACAGGGGAGGAGCCTGTGATACTTGTGTACATGGGAGGAGCCTGTGATACTTGTGTACATGGGAGGAGCCTGTGATACTTGTGTACATGGGAGGAGTCTGGGATACTTGTGTACATGGGAGGAGCCTGTGATACTTGTGTACATGGGAGGAGTCTGTGCTACTTATGTACATGGGAGGAGCCTTTGATACTTACGTACATGGGAGGAGCCTGTGATACTTATGTACATGGGAGGAGCCTGTGATACTTATGTACATGGGAGGAGCCTGTGATACTTATGGACATGGGAGGAGCCTGTGATACTTATATACATGGAGGAGCCTGTGATACTTATGTACATGGGAGGAGCCTGTGATACTTATGGACATGGGAGGAGCCTGTGATACTTATGGACATGGGAGGAGCCTGTGATACTTATGGACATGGGAGGAGCCTGTGATTCTTATGTACATGGGGGGAGCCTGTGATACTTATGTACATGGGAGGAGCCTGTGATACTTATGTACATGGGAGGAGCCTGTGATGCTTATGTACATGGGAGGAGCCTGTGATAATTATGTACATGGGAGGAGCCTGTGATACTTATGGACATGGGAGGAGCCTATGATACTTGTGTACATGGGAGGAGCCTGTGATACTTGTGTACATGGGAGGAGCCTGTGATACTTGTGTACATGGGAGGAGCCTGTGATACTTGTGTACATGGGAGGAGCCTGTGATACTTGTGTACATGGGAGGAGTCTGTGATACTTGTGTACATGGGAGGAGCCTGTGATTCTTGTGTACATGGGAGGAGTCTGTGATACTTGTGTACATGGGAGGAGCCTGTGATACTTGTGTACATGGGAGGAGTCTGTGCTACTTATGTACATGGGAGGAGCCTTTGATACTTACGTACATGGGAGGAGCCTGTGATACTTATATACATGGGAGGAGCCTGTGATACTTATGGACATGGGAGGAGCCTGTGATACTTATGGACATGGGAGGAGCCTGTGATTCTTATGTACATGGGGGGAGCCTGTGATACTTATGTACATGGGAGGAGCCTGTGATACTTATGTACATGGGAGGAGCCTGTGATACTTATGTACATGGGAGGAGCCTGTGATACTTATGTACATGGGAGGAGTCTGTGATACTTATGGACATGGGAGGAGCCTGTGATACTTATGTACATGGGAGGAGCCTGTGATACTTATGTACATGGGAGGAGCCTGGGATACGGAAGGTGGAGGAGCGCAAGGTCTCCAACATCCACCAGCTCCGTGATGTCATCATGGGGGAGGGGAAGAGGACTCCGGTGACAACCTGTGAAGCTCTGGTGACCTCCATGCCCAAGAGGGTGAAGGCAGTGCTGGAAAATAATGGCGGCCACACAAAATATTGACACTTTGGGCCCAATTTGGAGATTTTCACTTAGGGGTGTACTGACTTTTGTTGCCAGCGGTTTAGACATTAATGGCTGTGTGTTATACAAGCTGTACACTCACTACTTTACATTGTAGACAAGTGTCACTTCTTCAGTGTTGTCACATGAATGTGACTGGGGGGTGTACTTACTTTTGTATGTACATGGGGATTTTTTTTTTTTTAATAAATTTGCAAAGATTTCAAACAGACTTCTCTTAGGTTGTCATTATGGGGGGTTGTTTGGTGTCAGAAGATGGGCGGGGCGGGGGGTCCCTGGGGTGGGGGCGGGGGGGTCCCTGGGGTGGAGGGGCTCCTCGGACAGATAAGAGGTGAATGTCCTCTGTGGAGTCATCGATGGAATTCCTCCCTGCAGTCAGATCTCCTCCAGTGATAGTTCTCTATCACCCCCCCCCTCCCCCACCCGTCTCCAGGCCCCGGGTGGTCCTCTCACCCTTTGTACCGACCATCAGATAGGCGTCTCCCCAGGTGACCTCACCTGTCCTGTACTTGTGTCTGCTGCTCCCTGATTGGTGACCTCCCCCGGGACATGGCTGGACCCCAGGTGACCCCCCCCCCCCCGCCACGTGCAGGTGAGACGCCCCGACCAATACAAGTCACCGCCTGTACCAGAGGAGCTTACACTCTAATGTCCCCTCCCCCCACAGTCACACACTATTATTATATAGCGCAGCGCTGTACAGAGTGGCTCTGCCCAGAAGGTCCTCTCATTCCCAGTCATAGAAACCGCTCGGGGGGTCGGTATCGGGGAAGGTCCAGGAAGGAGAGCGGTCAGACCGGTTCCCCCACCCCCCCTCCGTCTCCTAATGGCACTCTGGTCCATTGATCCGCAACTTGGTAATGACATGTTGGGGGGTAATTATTGATTAAAGCTATTGGAAAGATTCTTCACAAACTGGCCTTCCCTCTGCCCAATCAGAAAGCCAACGTGTGTGCGTGCCCCTCCCACATCGACTACAACCTGATCCTCAAGTCTGCACGATATTGTCGAAAGTATTGGGACGCCTGCCTATACACACACATGACCTTTAATGGCCCCCCAGTCTTAGTCCGGAGGGTTCAATATGGAGTTGGCCCTTTGCAGCTATAACAGCTTCACCTCTTCTGGGAAGGCCGTCCACAAGGTTTAGGAGGGTGTCTATGGGAATGTTTGACCGTTCTTCCAGAAGAGCATTTGTGAGATCAGGCACTGATGTTGGACGAGAAGGCCTGGCTTTCCCACAACCCTGGTTGTGGGGGTCCGTGGGCATGGGGTTTACAGGATCCTGCCCACCCCCATGTGTATGTGTATGGCGTACATTGTACCCTTACCCATTTACCAGATAAAGTATGTACTGTGACAAAAGTCAAGAGATACAGTGCCTTGAAAAAGTTTTCATACCCCTTGAAATTTACCACATTTTGTCTACTTTGTCTTTCCCTGGTCTTCTTCTTCCTCCGGTCTTCTTCTTCCTCCGGTCTTCTTCTTCTTTCCCTTCTTCTTCCTCCGGTCTTCTTCTTCTTTCCCTGGTCTTCTTCTTCCTCCGGTCTTCTTCTTCTTTCCCTTCTTCTTCCTCCGGTCTTCTTCTTCTTTCCCTGGTCTTCTTCTTCCTCCGGTCTTCTTCCTCCTCCGGTCTTCTTCTTTCACCAGTGTTCTTCTTCCGGTTGTCTTCTTCTTTCCCTGCTCTTCTTCTTCCTCTGGTCTTCTTCTTTCCCTGGTCTTCTTCTTTCCCTGGTCTTCTTTCCCTGCTCTTCTTCTTCCTCTGGTCTTCTTCATTCCCTGGTCTTCTTCTTTCCCTGGTCTTCTTCTTTCTCTGGTCTTCTTCTTCTTCCTCTGGTCTTCTTCTTCTTTCTCTGGTCTTCTTCTTCTTCATCTGGTCTTCTTCTTTCCCTGGTCTTCTTCTTCCTCTGGTCTTCTTCTTCCTCTGGTCTTCTTCATTCCCTGGTCTTCTTCTTTCCCTGGTCTTCTTCTTTCCCTGGTATTCTTCTTCATCTAGTTTTCTTCTTCTTTCCCTGGTCTTCTTCTTTCTCTGGTCTTCTTCTTCTTTCTCTGGTCTTCTTCTTCTTCATCTGGTTTTCTTCTTTCCCTGGTTTTCTTCTTCCTCTGGTCTTCTTCTTTCCCTGGTTTTCTTCTTCCTCTGGTCTTCTTCTTCCTCTGGTCTTCTTCTTCCCCTGGTCTTCTTCTTCCTCTGGTCTTCTTCTTCCTCTGGTCTTCTTCTCTCCCTGGTCTTCTTCTTCCCCTGGTCTTCTTCTTCCTCTGGTCTTCTTCTTTCTCTGGTCTTCTTCTTTCTCTGGTCTTCTTCTTTCTCTGGTCTTCTTCTTCTTCCTCTGGTCTTCTTCTTCCTCTGGTCTTCTTCTTCCCCTGGTCTTCTTCTTCCTCTGGTCTTCTTCTTCCTCTGGTCTTCTTCTCTCCCTGGTCTTCTTCTTCCCCTGGTCTTCTTCTTCCTCTGGTCTTCTTCTTTCTCTGGTCTTCTTCTTTCTCTGGTCTTCTTCTTCTTCATCTGGTCTTCTTCTTTCCCTGGTTTTCTTCTTCCTCTGGTCTTCTTCTTCCTCTGGTCTTCTTCTTCCTCTGGTCTTCTTCTTCCTCTGGTCTTCTTCTTCCTCTGGTCTTCTTCTTCCTCTGGTCTTCTTCTTCCTCTGGTCTTCTTCTTCCCCTGGTCTTCTTCTTCCTCTGGTCTTCTTCTTCCTCTGGTCTTCTTCTTCTTTCCCTGGTCTTCTTCTTTCTCTGGTCTTCGTCTTCTTCTTTCCCTGGTCTTCTTCTTCCTCTGGTCTTCTTCTTCCTCTGGTCTTCTTCTTTCCCTGGTCTTCTCTCCCTGGTCTTCTTCTTCCTCTGGTCTTCTTCTTCTTTCCCTGGTCTTCTCTCCCTGGTCTTCTTCTTCCTCTGGTCTTCTTCTTCTTTCCCTGGTCTTCTTCTTCTTTCCCTGGTCTTCTTCTTCCTCTGGTCTTCTTCTTCCTCTGGTCTTCTTCTTCCTATGGTCTTCTTTCCCTGGTCTTCTTCTTTCCCTGGTCTTCTTCTTTCCCTGGTCTTCTTCTTTCCCTGGTCTTCTTCTTCTTCTTCTTCTTCTTTCCCTGGTCTTCTTCTTCTTCTTCTCTCCCTGGTCTTCTTCTCTCCCTGGTCTTCTTCTTTCCCTGGTCTTCTTCCTCCGCTCCTGCAGAAAATAGAAAAAACGAACCTCCTCCAAGGCTGCACCCCTCCAATCTGTCCACTTCGATGTCACACATTTCATATATAACTATAGGGTGTGGCCATCGGATGGCATCTTCTGGAGACCCCACCCCCTTGTGATGTCATGGACCTATCATGCCCGGACGGTGACGCGGGTTCTCTGAATGACGTCATCCACCATATCGCAGTGTCGGAGGAGGTTCGTTTTTTTTTAATTTTCAGTGGGAGCGACGACGGAGGAAGAAGAACACCGGACAAAGAAGAAGACGAAGGAAGAAGACATTTTTAATAAAGGACTTGCCAAAAACTGTCTTTTGTCACACTACACATTCACGTAGGGGGGAGCCTGGATCAGGGAGCCCCCTTGTTAAAGGAGGCTTATGGATTCTGATAAGCCCCCTGCCCACAGACCCTCCCAACCACCGGCCAGGGTTGTGGGGAAGAGGCCCTCATCCCCATCAACGTGGGTTACAAGGTGCACCGCACCCCCTGGACAGAGTCCTGACCTCAACCCGATAGAACACCTTTGGGATGAATTCGAGTGGAGACTGAGAGCCAGGCCTTCTCGTCCAACATCAGTGCCTGACCTCACAAATGCGCTTCTGAAAGAACGGTCAAACATTCCCATAGACACCCTCCTAAACCTTGTGGACGGCCTTCCCAGAAGAGGTGAAGCTGTTATAGCGGCAAAGGGTGGGCCAACTCAATATTGAACCCTCCGGACTAAGACTGGGATGCCATTAAAGGTCTTGTGTGTGTAAAGGCAGGCGTCCCAATACTTTTGGTGATATAGTGTATAATTTATTACAAAATATAAGTCGAATGTAACACGTTCAATAAACAATCATCCTAACATTGGAGGCTGTGTATAGATTGGATCTGAGATCTCAGATTTTTTTGGGGGGTCACTTTGCATGGAGTTCCTATAAAAACCCAGAATTGGGGTATTAGAAGGACGCAGATGCGACGGCCCCGCCCCCCCTCGCTGTGACCGGTCGGAAAATTCCTGGATTCCATGATTACATTCCTGAACGTGAAACCTGATAGAGGAATCCGTCCGTCGCCCCGGGCTACACGTCTGACCATCGCCTCTGCTGGCACCGGACTGGGCGGAGCCGGGAGACCTTCTCACCCCTCAATTGTCTCCGCCCCCAAACTGCGGACGATCGTTTATATTTTAATAGCGAAATAAAAATTGCCAATTTTCACAAACTGCGGACGATCGTTATTTTTACATTTTTTCTCGCGGTGCGTCGGTATCGCTCCTTTTTTTAATAACGAGATAAAAATCGCCAATTTTCACAAAATGCGGTAAAAAAAAAATACCGCGAATGGTTACCGATAAAGAGGGAGGGGCTGAACTGCGCCGTAATGCATGAAATTCGGCGAGTTCCAAGAAACGGTTCTAAACGCCGCAAGCTGTCGCCTGAAATCAACAAACTCCGCCTTCAAACTGGCTCGGGTCAGCCAATGGGGATGGGTCTGGAGGCGTTTGGGGGGAATCGTTGCAGTAATAATGGAGTCGTACTTAAATGAGGAGTTTTTCTCGGGGGGAGGGGGGGTGCCGAGCCTTCCGAGGGGTCACTTTGCAGCGTCGGCACGCCATGGCGAAGCGGTTGGGATCTGAGGACGCCGCGCTCTTCTCCTGGCGGATAATTTGCCGCCTGCGCCGGAGAGGTAAAGCCGAGGCGCCGTCTAATGAGGAATCTCGTTAGCGAGGCGGTTTTTCGTCTTCTCTATTAGCGGAAAAGGCCTCTGACAGGGAGAGGATTAAACGGAGGGTGCGAAAAACTCGCCGAGAATGCCGTAATGAGGCTGCGGCGGAGGGGGGGGAGGGGGATCTACAATTCATCGTTTTCCCATCTCATATTTTATGTCCCTCGAAGTACTAGAGAGGAGGCCGGCGTGCTGGGAATTTTCCGACCGTGCTGCTGACGGCACCGCATTGGGCGGATCCCGTCCTTGTCCTGACTGCACCTTCTGTGACGGGATAGAATCGGAGGGGGGGGTTCTGGGGAAAATTGACCAGCACGCTGGAAAATCTGCGACCTCTCCAAGGCTGCACGGAGACCAGGCGGTTATGGGCAGATTGTGCGATTGGTCGATTCTTCCTCGATTGGGGCGAATCGCTGTGAGGACAGGTGTGTTCGCTTCCAGGTGGATGCCAGACGATCAAACCCATTTTTATTTTATAGATATCTTGGCTGTAGATCGCCCCACCTTGGAGTCTCACTCCTCCTGCTGCATTCTCCATCATATTAAACAGACATCCAGCAGGGATGGTGGGAGCCCCCATGAAGGTGGGACCCCCAAGGTCTGACCGCTAGCTCCACCCAGAACTGGAGCGGCCCCCCATGAAATGTAACAAAGTGGATGGGGGAGGGGGGGAGATATTTACAAACATTGGAAATAAACATTTCCACCAGAAAGACAAAACAGGAAATAAAAAGATACAAAATATAAATCTGTGTCGGGTCACTGGAGGTCAAACCGGAGGATGAGGAGGATCAATCCAGACAGGAAAGGGTTACTCTGATGAGGATGAGGAGAATGATGAGGATCAGACTCTGGACAGGAAAGGGTTACCTCTAATGGGGGAGGAGGAGGAGGGGGAGGGGGAGGGATTATTTCAGACTTGAGTTGGGAGAGAGTTTGGCAGAGTTTGCTGTGTGCTGTCAGCTGATTGGCTGGGGCTGCCCCCCCTGTGGGAGGGGTCTGGATACCTTTGGCTGGGGAGGGTGAGGATTGTAGTCAGACATGATGAGGACTGAGGGGGTGGTGAGGCTCTTGCTCTGGTTCTGTGCCGGCTTGGAGCAGCTGAGGAGGGTGTGTGGGGTCCGCCATGCTGTGCATTGGAACAGCACCAACCCCAGGTAAGTGCCCACCTACCCCCCAATACCCCAGAGACCCCACATTCATCCCCCCCACAGGGACTAATCATTGCACCCCAGTCCTGCTCCTTCATCCCTGACCCCCCCCCCCATGATAATCCTACCCCCCCCCCTCTATGTGCCCCCCTCCTCTGCTCCCCGGGGCAGGAGGATCAGTACTTCAATACCCCCCCCCCCCCTCCATCTGGTGATTCTCCGCTCTTCCTTTGTCTCTGCAAAATCCCCAACAATGAGCCCCCCGTCCGATAATCGTATCACCAGTACAGCGAATGACCCCCAATTTCTGTTCTTAACTCCAACAGGCTGGGGGGGGGGGGGATAATTGAACATTTCAGTACAGAGATTTACCCATCCCCCCCCCCCCCCCCCCGGCGTATGGGGACTGACAGCGCACGTATCATTACAGCGAATGACCCCCCCCCTCTTATGAATGGGGGGGGGGCATACCTGTGGGTATCAGTACAGCTAATGACCCCTAATTTCTGTTCTTAACTCCAGCTGGGGGGGGGGGGGCATAATTGAACATTTCAGTACAGAGATTTACCCCCCCCCCCCCTCTTCTTATGAATGGCAGATGGGGGGGCCATACCTGTGGGTATCAGTACAGCTAATGGGGGGGGGGGGGTATAACCGTACAGAAAAGGGCCCCCCTTCTTACTCCTGGCAGATGGGGGGTCAATATTTGCATATATCAATAAATGCCCCCATTTTTTTACCCCCGAACGGTTGGGGGGGGGGAGCAATACCCTCATGTACTGCTACAGTGAATGACCCCCCCCACCCTTCTCCTTACCCCCCAGCAAATGAAGGGGGGCAATAACACGGATCAGTAAAGTGAATGACCCCCCCTCTGGTATAACTGTACTGTACATAAATCTCTGCGCTATATCTGGTGCCCCCCCCACCCCCATTGCCCGTTTGTCATCAGCGTCACGGCGAGCTGATTGCAGCGTTCTGGCTGGAGGTGAAAAGTTGCTCTTTAAATTCTTTGTCTCTAACCCCCCCCCCCCGGCGACTTTTTTCTTCCACATCCAATCCCGTTTCTGCGAAGAAATCTCCTCCAAACGCTGCAGACCGGTTCTCCGTGGCGTTGGCCGTTCGCCCCCCTCCACCCTAAAACCGTTAACGCTTCCCGACTGGACAGATCCATCTAATAGTCCCCTAAATCTGCACCCCAAAAATCCAACATGGAGACTTCAATCCTTTTTTGTGATCGGTTGCACGCCGCCCTCCTAAGCGAAATCTTTTGGGGGGGCGCCGCGCGTTCGTTGCGCCTGCAATGCGCCAATTTTACCCCAATGTGCCACCCAAATGCTGTTTCGTAGCAGCTAACCCCCCCTTTTTTTTTTCCAGTATAGAAATCTTTTCAGTGGGACGCGTTGCGTTGCGACCATATTCTTTGCGCCAATCTCCCCGAACGTTGGCGACTCGTAAAAATAAAAAAGTCTTTGCGCACAATGCAAGTTTTTATTTTTTTTCTTCTATATGTACTTTGTGCAGATTTGTGGGGGGGGGGGGTGACTTTGCGGCGTCGCGCCGTCGCCGGTGAAAGTTGCAGAAGGAGCAGATTTTTGGTGGTGGGAAAACATTGCGCCCCCCTCCCCCCTCCGCGGGCACTGGGAGACGCAGGAAGGGTTTGTTATTTTGGGCACGGGACCCCGTGCTTGTCTTGGACCTGGCGGTGTTTTCACTGGAGTTGCAGAATCCCATTTTTTTTTTCCAGGCTGCATATGAGGCGTGCGGGGGAGGGGTGGGGGGCTGTTTGTCTTGGCTGGGGCTGCGTCCGCTGGCGGCGAGTGCTTTTTTTTTTTTTTTTTTTTTTTTTTTTGCGGGGCCGATGCGCCGACTTCGCCTTTTTCTGCTCAGAACTTTTTGTTCGCTGGAGTTGGGCTTGTTGACGCGCAAATATGTGATTTTTTTTTTTTTTTTTTTTTTTTCTGCAAAAAAAAAAAAAAGTCTGGGGTGGGGGAGGGGGGATGTCAGATGAGCGAAAAATTCAGGTCTGACCAGGAGGCCGACACTCATAAAAATGGCCGCCCGACGCAAAATAACCCCCAAAATCTTTTTTTAATGCTCTATGATGTTAACATGGCGGCTGCTTATCAATAACATTTGTGTGCTAAAGGCGAGGGAGTCTCACTCCTCCTGCTGCATCCAGTGGTGGTGAGACCCCCCCCCCCCTCCTCCTGATAATTGGCGCAGAGGGTGGGCGGAGCTGGGAACCAAGGTGTGGGACCTTCGTCAAGGAAGAGGCCAAAGGGCGACTCGACTGAATTATTCTTATTTTTCTTCCTGGTCTGATCTTTACAATGTATCGAAGCCGGAACTCTTCTAATCATTCCAATGTAACAATGAAGGAATTACAATGTGACAGTTTGTGGTGGTGGGATGTGATTTCGATGTGTGAAGATGGGTTGAAGCTCAGAGCTCTGGGTCTGGAACGAGTGGTGGTTCAGGTTCTGGGTGGAGATGGACCTCTACTCTCTCGGAGTCTGACTTTTTTGCCGTTGAGCGGAGACCTTCTTCAGGTTTCGGGAAGCGGGGTGTCCATTTTATATCGCAGTCGGGGGGGTTGACTCGCTCTGTGATGGACGCTGTGGTCTCGGCTCTCTCTCTTCGCTACGTGTACAGCGCTGAGCGAAGAGCCGTCTGGAAGGAGCAATTAAGTATCATTTCCTCTTCAGTTCCAGTTTCACTCTGGAGGAGAGTCGGCCTTCACAATGGAGGGACTTTCCTGTCCTGGCCTGTCCTCCCCCGGGCCTCACTTAACTGACTTGGCCTGTCTTGTCTTCCTGGGAACCTCTCACCTAAGCTGGCCTGACCTCCTGGGCCCTGCTCTACTAGCCTGACCTCCTGGGACTCGCTTGACTGTCTCTTGGGCCCTGCTCTACTAGCCTGACCTCCTGGGACTCGCTTGCCTGTCTCTTGGGCTCTGCTCTACTAGCCTGACCTCCTGGGACTCGCTTGCCTGTCTCTTGGGCCCCCGCTCTACTGGCCTGACCTCCTGGGCCTCACTTGCCTGTCTCTTGGGCCCTGCTCTACTGGCCTGACCTCCTGGGACTCACTTGCCTGTCTCTTGGGCCCCCGCTCTACTGGCCTGACCTCCTGGGCCTCACTTGCCTGTCTCTTGGGCCCCCGCTCTACTGGCCTGACATCCTGGGCCTCACTTGCCTGTCTCTTGGGCCCCCGCTCTACTGGCCTGACATCCTGGGCCTCACTTGCCTGTCTCTTGGGCCCCCGCTCTGCTGGCCTGACCTCCTGGGACTCACTTGCCCGTCTCTTGGGCCCCCGCTCTACTGGCCTGACCTCCTGGGACTCACTTGCCTGGCCTCCTCAGCCCTGCTCTACTGGCCTGACCTCCTGGGACTCACTTGCCTGTCTCTTGGGCCCCCGCTCTACTGGCCTGACCTCCTGGGACTCACTTGCCTGTCTCTTGGGCCCCCGCTCTACTGGCCTGACCTCCTGGGACTCACTTGCCTGGCCTCCTCAGCCCTGCTCTACTGGCCTGACCTCCTGGGACTCACTTGCCTGTCTCTTGGGCCCCTGCTCTACTGGCCTGACCTCCTGGGACTCACTTGCCTGTCTCTTGGGCCCCCGCTCTACTGGCCTGACCTCCTGGGACTCACTTGCCTGTCTCTTGGGCCCTGCTCTACTGGCCTGACCTCCTGGGACTCACTTGCCTGTCTCTTGGGCCCCCGCTCTACTGGCCTGACCTCCTGTAGATTGACCACCATCTGGGATCTGGCTCTCCTGGCCTGTTCTCCTGGCTGCTCTTCACCCTCCTGTTCTGTCCTCCTTTTTAGACCTTCTTGTCTCGGTTATCTGGCTTCATCTGTCCTCCTGGGCTCTGCTCTACTGGCTTGGCCCCTCTTACTGGTACCTACTCTACAGGCTTTGCCCGTCTTCCTGTAGCTTGCCCGTCTTCCTGTAGCTTGCCCGTCTTCCTGTAGCTTGCCCGTCTTCTGGGAAGTTGCTCTTCTAGCCCCATCTCCTTGTGTGTCCACCTGCAGATTGCCCATCTTCTGGGACTTCGCTCTCCTCCTGTATTTCTTCTCCTTTTAGATCTCCTGGCTTCTTCTTCATCTTCTTCAGGTCCTGCTCTACCATCTGTCCTGTCGGCTCTTCCTGTCCCATTGTCTCTGGAGTGTCCCTCCATCAGTCTAAATGTCCTCCCCAAACAGCAGAATTTTCTCTCCTTTTCCAACGCTTCCCGTTCAGGCCTGGTGTCTTCTCACCGGTCCATCTCAGAATTTTCCTCTTCATCCATCCCACTCCGCTTTCCTGTGATTGGTCCCCCGATCCAGTCCCTGAATCTTCTGTACCTCTGACCTGTAATGGTCCTTTTCCTAGGAGGGCCAATCTTTCCTTCTAACCCCAAATTCCATCTGCTGTTCCAGCACTTCCTCAGAATCTTCTGTCTGAATTCTTCCATTACTGGACCCCCCCCCCCCCCAATTCTCCACACTTTCCTGTCTTACCCCAGAAATCCCCCCCCCCCCCCCCCCCACAGCCCCTGTGCTGATCACAACCACCAATAGCCCTTTCACCCTCTAATCAGCCTCCTCTATACCCTTGAACCCCATTCACCCTCTAATCAGCCTCCTCTATACCCCCCCCCCCCCAACTGCTGTCCAGTGTCCACAGATCTTCTACTTTGGTGTTTCCTCTGTCCTCCTAGAAGTGTCCCCCCAACCCTGACTGCTCCTGTCCTTTTCATCCCCTGCCCCAATCTCCCTTTCCCGCCAGTTCTTCGTGTTTTCCCTCAACTTCATTGGCCCATGTTCTTCCATCCCTTGCCTCAATCCCCCATTGGCTATAGTTCTTTGCGTGTTTCCTGAGTTCCATGACTTCCTTGGCCCATGTTTTTTCTGCATGTGAACCCCAAAGTGGCCCCTCAAAGCCCTATCTCTTGGTTCCCTTGTGTCCATTCTTTGGTCTGTACATTGGTTCCCATGCCACCCATATTGTCATATTTCCCTATCCCTTGGTTCCCCTACGTCCTCAGCTTTTGGCCTCGTTCTTTGGTCCATACATTGGTTCCCTTGCCCCCCCCCCCCCCATACTGTCAATTTAGCCCCTCAACCTTGTCCCTGTTCCTTGGTGCATACATTAGTTCCCAGGCCCCCCCATATTGTCATTTTTTTCCTACCCCTTGGTTCCCCTATGTCCTCAGCCTTGGACTCGGCCTCGCTCTTTGGTCCATACATTGGTTCCCATGTGTCCCCCCCCCCCCCATACTGTAATTTTGACCCCGTTGTCTGGTCCATACTATGGTTCCCCTCAACCTTGTCCGTGTTCCTTGGTTCATACATTAGTTCCCAGGCCCCCCCATATTGTCAATTTTTTTTTTTCCTACCTCTTGGTTCCCCTATGTCCTCAGCCTTGGACTCGGCCTCGCTCTTTGGACCATACATTGGTTCCCATGTGTCCCTGTTCCTTGGTTCATACATTAGATCCCAGCCCCCTCCCCCATGTTGTAATTTTTTGCCTCTCTTAATGTCACCTCCCTTGTGTCCTCAGCCTTGGCCACGTTCTTCGGTCCATACATTGGTTCTCCTCAGTCCTCACTCCTTGGTCTATACATTAGTTCCCAGGCCCCCCCATATTGTCTTTTTTTTCCTACCCCTTGGTTCCCCTATGTCCTCAGCCTTGGACTCGACCTCGCTCTTTGGTCCATACATTGGTTCTCCTCAGTCCTCATTCTTTGGTCTATACATTTTGGTTCCCAGATCCCTCCTCCCTCTCGGTATTTGAAGTCTTGGGGTGTGTATACTTCAGTGGAATCCGCTCTCTGCATCCTTCTCCATAAACCATGGGAGGGATAACGGGCGGAATCCTTCTGTGTCATCCGGCATGATCCGACACGTTTTATTCCTCCCGTACAAAGTGTCTGAAACGCTCCCTCAACTTTCCTTTGCTATATTTTCTTCCCTTTTTTTTTTTTTTTTTTTTTTTTTTTTCAAGGGGCATCCTGGAGGCCAGCGTTGGACCTAGAATCGGGGGGGGGGGGGGGGGGGGGGGGGGGGTGCTCTGGTCGGTGGAGGCCCCACGCCCTGTAGCCACCATGTTGTCCCACGCCCTGTAGCCACCATGTTGTCCCACGCCCTGTAGCCACCATGTTGTCCCACGCCCTGTAGCCACCACGTTGTCATGGTCCGTCCTGTGGGAAACCTTTAATTTGAGGTTGCGCTCTGCCGGTACGTGGTGTTTTGAGGTTGCGCTCTGCCGGTACGTGGTGTTTTGAGGTTGCGCTCTGTCAGTGTTTTGCGTCCAAATCCGAACGTTCCCCTTCTTTTTTTTTTTTTTTTTTTTTTTTTTTTTTGAAGCCTTTGACTTTTTCACCTCGGCGTCTCTGTTTAGCCGGTGGACGCCTTGCCAAAAACAAAGTGTCGCCCAGCGCCGGGGCCCGACCTAGACTGTCCAATGTGGACCTCCCTTTTTTTTTATTAGAGGGATAGAATGTATCCTGGCCCTCCTTTTGTACCGCACCGCGGGATGTGTTGGCGCTACGCTGATCACAGGGCCCGGGGCCCCAGCAGGTGCAGCGGTCATGCACCGGCACTGTCACAAGTGATCAGCCATGTGTACGCCGCCCCCCTGTGGTTGGTGGGGATTTGGAAGGCTGTGAAGTTGGCAACTCCAGCTGTGAAGGCTTCTGCTTTAGTGGCCGGCTAAAGAGGGGCCCCGTAAATGTGTCACAGCTGAGCGGGCTCTAATGTAAACCTTCATGGTAGGGGGGGAGGGGCATTAGCTGCATAGAGGGGCCCCCACCGTGTCTGGAATTTACAGTTAATGCCATTCACAAGATTACTACTAATGAGGGCTAAACGTCCAAACAAAACATTGTGGGAGGGGGGGGGGGGGGGTCACCGCTCGGGGCCACAAACACCGAAAACTCAACCTCTGGTGTTGGCCATTGTAAGACTGGAGACTTTTTCCACCGCTGCGCCATTTCATGGAGAACCGGGATTATTGGGACGCCTGTATGGAGAAGTATGGTGGTCCCAATGGTGAGCGTGTTCCAAAAAATGCCAACTACCTGTCTGCCTGGGGGATCGGTATTTTAAGAGGCGGGACCAGAACAAGACCGCAGCGAGTCGAGGCGCAACGCGCAGTCTGTGATTATTTATTTCTTATTTTTCGTGCTCCTTCTTTTTTTTTTTTTTTTTTTTGTTTTATCTTTTTTCATTTTATTTTTTGTTTTTTTTTAAACAAAACAAAAAAAGCTAATTTATATATATATATATATATATATATATATATATATATATATATATATATAAAAAATTGTATGCTACAAGCATGTCAATGGGCTGCCGTAGGTGCAAAAGTGCGCCAAAGAAGCTCATTACATTTTTGGGCGTCGAGCTTCACATACTTTAATTTTATTAAAAAAATTTTGACCTGCGTAAATACACACGTCTGCCCGCCATGTTTCAGGTTCTATTAACCATGAATGGAACGGCACGTGTGATGTTCCTTTTTAGCCAACCTTCAAGGTGCGCAATTGAGCGTTTTTTTTGTTTTTTTTTTTTTTTTATTTATTTCCCCCCCCCCATTTACAATTTTTTCTGATCTGGTCTGGTCTGAAAATTGGATCTCAGTGTATGGCCCCTGATTGGATGATGTAGAACACAGGATGATCAGGGACCCTGGTAGAGTCTTCTGTTCCCCCCCCCCCCCCCATTGCGGCGCCTGTAGTCGGGGTTGGGGGTTTCTGGCGGCGGTGGAGGAGATCTGATTCGTATTAACATATTTGGGATGTTTCAGCTCCTCTCTGGAGTTTTTCTTTCAATCTGCTTTGGTTTCTTTTCAGAGCCCCCCTCCCCCCCTCCGAGCATAACCCTCCCCCCGCTCTGCCAAAACTCATTACAGGGGCCGCCGATTCCCTTCCATACTCTGCGCCGTCACACACGCCGAGATCTCACCGATTCCACCGCATTCACTCTACACGGTCTTATAGAAACAATGTAACAATGCAATACTCTGTCCATCTTCCCCGTAGCGTTGCGTCGTTGCCCTGTCCGGCAGCGTTGCGTCGTTGCCCTGTCCGGCAGCGTTGCGTCGTTGCCCTGTCCGGCAGCGTTGCGTCGTTGCCCTGTCCGGCAGCGTTGCTCTGTTGCCCTGTCCGGCAGCGTTGCGTTTGTTGCCCTGTCCGGCAGCGTTGCGTTTGTTGCCCTGTCCGGCAGCGTTGCGTTTGTTGCCCTGTCCGGCAGCGTTGCGTTTGTCGCCCTGTCCGGCAGCGTTGCGTTTGTTGCCCTGTCCGGCAGCGTTGCGTTTGTTGCCCTGTCCGGCAGCGTTGCGTTTGTTGCCCTGTCCGGCTGCGTTTGCGTCGTTGCCCTGTCCGGCAGCGTTTGCGTCGTTGCCCTGTCCGGCTGCGTTTGCGTCGTTGCCCTGTCCGGCTGCGTTTGCGTCGTTGCCCTGTCCGGCTGCGTTTGCGTCGTTGCCCTGTCCGGCTGCGTTTGCGTCGTTGCCCTGTCCGGCTGCGTTTGCGTCGTTGCCCTGTCCGGCTGCGTTTGCGTCGTTGCCCTGTCCGGCTGCGTTTGCGTCGTTGCCCTGTCCGGCTGCGTTTGCGTCGTTGCCCTGTCCGGCTGCGTTTGCGTCGTTGCCCTGTCCGGCAGCGTTTGCGTCGTTGCCCTGTCCGGCAGCGTTGCGTTTGTCGCCCTGTCCGGCTGCTATTGCGTCGTTGCCCTGTCCGGCTGCTATTGCGTCGTTGCCCTGTCCGGCAGCGTTGCGTTTGTTGCCCTGTCCGGCAGCGTTGCGTTTGTTGCCCTGTCTAGATCTCCCAGAGTAACAATTTAACTTTGAAGGATTCTCCTAAAAAAAAAAAAAAAAAAAGTTCAAATTTTTCTCCCCTCCCCGGGATGTATTGGGGGCGGGGCCATATAGACACATTGATTATCAGATTGCCCCGAATCGTTCGTCTCCTCGGATGGGTGCAGTGAAGGAATCGCACGTTTTCTCACCCGCCGGAATGCGTAGCTCTGCAGTACCGTGTGGTTTTTATTTTTATTTAGCGCATTTCATGAGCCGCCCTAAAATACGCGGCGATGGAATACACCGAAAAAGTAAAAAAAAAGCTGAGCGTTCGAAATGTTACATCTCCATCTCCATCTCCATCAGCATGGCGCGGTGTTCCGGGTCATGTGACCGGCAGCCATGGCAGTGTCTGGGCTCAGCTGCAGCATCGCTGCCTCAGGTCACATGACCCGGAAATGCGCCGTATCCGCATACAGCGGGGGCCATCACCAAACTTATTTATTCGACCTGAAATCCTTTGAAATTTTATTTTCTTTCTGTCTGTCCGATTATTTTGCTCGGAATGGCGAGCGCAGATCATTGAATCCTCCGCCCTCACACAATAAGTGGAGATTGTGCAATCCGATTGTAAGAGGTGTGTGTGGGGGGGAGGGTGCAGCTTGAAGACCTTCACACCTCAGATCAGCCGCACGGCCCCCGCCTACCGCGCACCTTCCTCCGTCTCCCGGGAGACCTTTGCGCCCCGCACGGCCTCCTCCCTCCCCGGCCTCTCCTCCCGCGGCGGTGCCGGCACTGTGGACAATGGAGCCGTTGTCTGTTGGCTCATCACTCCTCACCTGCAGGGCGCGTGTTTCACGGGGTGGCGCGGTGCCATGGGGCGAGGCGACCTTCTCTAGACAACGCTTAAAGGGCCACCGACGGCGGATGACGCCTCCATGGCCAGACATGTATGGAGGGAAGAGATTTCCCGGGACACCACTCACTTCCTGTCCGGTCTTCCCAGCCAATGGCCACTTGTAGCCACCCCCAGTCTCCTGTAGAGGAGGGAATGTCTCTTCCTGCACTTCTGGGGCTCTCCTTTACCCCCCTTCTTGCGCCTAGTGGGGGCGCTCTCTCTGGCACGTTCTTGCTTCTGGGGGGGGCGCTCTCTCTGGCACGTTCTTGCTCCTGGTGGGGGCGCTCTCTCTGGCACGTTCTTGCTCCTGGTGGGGGCGCTCTCTCTGGCACGTTCTTGCTTCTGGTGGGGGCGCTCTCTCTGGCACGCTCTTGCTCCTGGTGGGGGGCGCTCTCTCTGGCACGCTCTTGCTTCTGGTGGGGGCGCGCTCTCTCTGGCACGCTCTTGCTTCTGGTGGGGGGGCGCTCTCTCTGGCACGCTCTTGCTTCTGGGGGGGCGCTCTCTCTGGCACGCTCTTGCTTCTAGTGGGGGGCGCTCTCTCTGGCACGCTCTTGCTTCTAGTGGGGGGGCGCTCTCTCTGGCACGCTCTTGCTTCTAGTGGGGGGCGCTCTCTCTGGCACGCTCTTGCTTCTGGGGGGGGGCGCTCTCTCTGGCACGCTCTTGCTTCTAGTGGGGGGGCGCTCTCTCTGGCACGCTCTTGCTTCTAGTGGGGGGGCGCTCTCTCTGGCACGCTCTTGCTTCTGGTGGGGGCGCTCTCTCTGGCACGCTCTTGCTCCTGGTGGGGGCGCTCTCTCTGTGGCACGTTCTTGCTCCTGGTGGGGGCGCTCTCTGTGGCACGTTCTTGCTCCTGGTGGGGGGCGCTCTCTCTGGCACGTTCTTGCTTCTGGTGGGGGCGCTCTCTTGCTTCTGGTGGGGGCTCTCTCTGGCACGCTTTTGCTTCTGGTGGGGGCGCTCTCTCTGGCACGCTTTTGCTCCTGGTGGGGGCGCTCTCTCTGTGGCACGTTCTTGCTCCTGGTGGGGGCGCTCTCTCTGGGGCACTTTCTTGCTCCTGGTGGGGGCGCTCTCTCTCTGGCACGTTCTTGCTCCTGGTGGGGGCGCTCTCTCTCTGTGGCACGTTCTTGCTCCTGGTGGGGGCGCTCTCTCTGTGGCACGTTCTTGCTCCTGGTGGGGGCGCTCTCTCTGTGGCACGTTCTTGCTCCTGGTGGGGGGCGCTCTCTGTGGCACGTTCTTGCTCCTGGTGGGGGCGCTCTCTCTGGTGGCACGTTCTTGCTCCTGGTGGGGGCGCTCTCTCTGGCACGTTCTTGCTCCTGGTGGGGGCGCTCTCTCTGTGGCACGTTCTTGCTCCTGGTGGGGGCGCTCTCTCTGTGGCACGTTCTTGCTCCTGGTGGGGGCGCTCTCTGCTGGCACGTTCTTGCTCCTGGTGGGGGGGCGCTCTCTCTGGCACGTTCTTGCTTCTGGTGGGGGCGCTCTCTCTGGCACGTTCTTGCTCCTGGTGGGGGCGCTCTCTCTGTGGCACGTTCTTGCTCCTGGTGGGGGCGCTCTCTCGGGCACGTTCTTGCTCCTGGTGGGGGCGCTCTCTCTGGCACGTTCTTGCTCCTGGTGGGGGCGCTCTCTCTGTGGCACGTTCTTGCTCCTGGTGGGGGCGCTCTCTCTGTGGCACGTTCTTGCTCCTGGTGGGGGGCGCTCTCTCTGTGGCACGTTCTTGCTCCTGGTGGGGGCGCTCTCTCTGTGGCACGTTCTTGCTCCTGGTGGGGGCGCTCTCTCTGTGGCACGTTCTTGCTCCTGGTGGGGGCGCTCTCTCTGTGGCACGCTCTGGTGGGGGCGCTTCTGGTTCTTGCTCCTGGGCACGCGCTGGTGGGGGCTCTCTGGCACGTTTGCTTGCGCTCTCTCTGTGGCACGTCTTGCTCCTGGTGGGGGCGCTCTCTCTGCTCTTGCTCTGGCGCTCTCTCTGCACGCTGTGGCACGCTCTTGCTCCTCTCTCTCTGTGTTCTTGGGGGGGGCGCTCTCTCTGCTGGCACGCTCTTGCTTCTAGCTCCTGGTGGGGGCGCTCTCTCTGGGCACGTTCTTGCTTGCTTCTCTGTGGCACTTCTTGCTCCTGGTGGTGGGGAGCTCTGGGGGCGCTCTCTCTGGCACGCTCTTGCTTTCTGGTGGGGGGCGCTCTCTCTTCTTGGGGGGGGGAGGGCGCTCTCTCACGTGGCACGCTCTTCTAGTGGGGGGGCGCTCTCTGGCACGCTCTTGCTTCTGGTGGGGGGCGCTCTCTCTGGCACTCTTGCTCTTGCTTCTTGCTGGTGGGGGGCGCTCTCTCTGGCACGCTCTTGCTTCTGGGGGGGGGCGCTCTCTCTGGCACGCTCTTGCTTTCCTCACGCTCTCTCTCTGGCACGCTCTTGCTTCTGGTGGGGGCGCTCTCTCTGGCACGCTCTTGCTTCTAGGGGGGGGCGCTCTCTCTGGCACGCTCTTGCTTCTTCTGGGGGGGGGCGCTCTCTCTGGCACGCTCTTGCTCCTGGGGGGGGCGCTCTCTCTGGCACGCTCTTGCTCCTGGTGGGGGCGCTCTCTCTGGCACGCTCTTGCTTCTAGTGGGGGGCGCTCTCTCTGGCACGCTCTTGCTTCTAGTGGGGGCGCTCTCTCTGGCACGCTCTTGCTTCTAGTGGGGGGGCGCTCTCTCTGGCACGCTCTTGCTTCTAGTGGGGGGGCGCTCTCTCTGGCACGCTCTTGCTTCTGGTGGGGGGGCGCTCTCTCTGGCACGCTCTTGCTTCTAGTGGGGGGCGCTCTCTCTGGCACGCTCTTGCTTCTGGTGGGGGCGCTCTCTCTGGCACGCTCTTGCTTCTAGTGGGGGCGCTCTCTCTGGCACGCTCTTGCTCCTGGTGGGGGCGCTCTCTCTGGCACGTTCTTGCTCCTGGTGGGGGCTCTCTCTCTGGCACGTTCTTGCTCCTGGGGGGGGCGCTCTCTCTGTGGCACGTTCTTGCTCCTGGTGGGGGCGCTCTCTCTGGCACGTTCTTGCTCCTGGTGGGGGCGCTCTCTCTGGCACGTTCTTGCTCCTGGTGGGGGCGCTCTCTCTGGCACGTTCTTGCTCCTGGTGGGGGCGCTCTCTCTGGCACGCTCTTGCTCCTGGTGGGGGCGCTCTCTCTGGCACGTTCTTGCTCCTGGTGGGGGCGCTCTCTCTGTGGCACGTTCTTGCTCCTGGTGGGGGCGCTCTCTCTGTGGCACGTTCTTGCTCCTGGTGGGGGCGCTCTCTCTGTGGCACGTTCTTGCTCCTGGTGGGGGCGCTCTCTCTGTGGCACGTTCTTGCTCCTGGTGGGGGCGCTCTCTCTGTGGCACGTTCTTGCTCCTGGTGGGGGCGCTCTCTCTGTGGCACGTTCTTGCTCCTGGTGGGGGGCGCTCTCTCTGTGGCACGTTCTTGCTCCTGGTGGGGGCGCTCTCTCTCTCTGTGCACGTTCTTGCTTCTGGTGGGGGCGCTCTCTGCGGCACGTTCTTGCTCCTGGTGGGGGCGCTCTCTCTGGCACGTTCTTGCTTCTGGTGGGGGCGCTCTCTCTGGCACGTTCTTGCTTCTGGTGGGGGCGCTCTCTCTGCCACGTTCTTGCTTCTGGTGGGGGCGCTCTCTGTGGCACGCTCTTGCTTCTGGTGGGGGCGCTCTCTCTGGGCACGTTCTTGCTCCTGGTGGGGGGGGGGCGCTCTCTCTCTGGCACGTTCTTGCTCCTGGTGGGGGCGCTCTCTCTGGCACGTTCTTGCTCCTGGTGGGGGCGCTCTCTCTGTGGCACGTTCTTGCTCCTGGTGGGGGGGGCGCTCTCTCTCTGGCACGTTCTTGCTCCTGGTGGGGGGGGCGCTCTCTCTGTGGCACGTTCTTGCTCCTGGTGGGGGCGCTCTCTCTGTGGCACGTTCTTGCTCCTGGTGGGGGCGCTCTCTCTGTGGCACGTTCTTGCTCCTGGTGGGGGCGCTCTCTCTGTGGCACGTTCTTGCTCCTGGTGGGGGCGCTCTCTCTGTGGCACGTTCTTGCTCCTGGTGGGGGCGCTCTCTCTGGCACGCTCTTGCTCCTGGTGGGGGCTCTCTCTGGCACGCTCTGTGGTGGGGTGGGGGCGCTCTCTGGCACGCTCTTGCTTCTGGTGGGGGCGCTCTCTGGCACGCTCTTGCTTCTGGTGGGGGGGGCGCTCTCTTGCTTCTGGTGGGGGTGGGGGGGCGCTCTCTGGCACGCTCTTGCTTCTGGTGGGCGCTCTCTGGCACGCTCTTGCTCTGGTGGGGGCGCTCTCTGGCACGTTCTTGCTTCTGGTGGGGGCGCGCTCTCTGGCACGTTCTTGCTTCTGGTGGGGGCGCTCTCTCTGCCACGTTCTTGCTTCTGGTGGGGGCGCTCTCTGCGGCACGTTCTTGCTTCTGGTGGGGGCGCTCTCTCTGCCACGTTCTTGCTTCTGGTGGGGGCGCTCTCTCTGGCACGCTCTTGCTCCTGGGGGGGGCGCTCTCTCTGGCACACTCTCTCTGGTGGGGGCGCTCTCTCTGTGGCAAGTTCTTGCTCCTGGTGGGGGCGCTCTCTCTGGCTCTCTCTTGCTTCTGGTGGGGGGCTCTCTCTGTGGCACGCTCTTGCTCCTGGTGGGGGCGCTCTCTCTGTGGCACGCTCTTGCTCCTGGTGGGGGCGCTCTCTCTGTGGCACGTTCTTGCTCCTGGTGGGGGCTCTCTCTGTGCTTGCTTCTGGTGGGGGCGCTCTCTGCGGCACGTTCTTGCTTCTGGTGGGGGCGCTCTCTCTGGCACGCTTTTGCTTCTGGTGGGGGCGCTCTCTCTGGCTCTCTGCTCTGGGGGCGCTCTCTCTGTGGCACGTTCTTGCTTCTGGTGGGGGCGCTCTCTCTGTGGCACGTTCTTGCTCCTGGTGGGGGCGCTCTCTCTGGGGCACGTTCTTGCTCCTGGTGGGGGCGCTCTCTCTGTGGCACGTTCTTGCTCCTGTGGGGGCGCTCTCTCTGGCACGTTCTTGCTCCTGGTGGGGGCGCTCTCTCTGTGGCACGTTCTTGCTCTTGCTGGTGGGGGCGCTCTCTCTGCACGTTCTTGCTTCATGGTGGGGCGCTCGTCTCTGGTGGGGGCGCTCTCTCTGGCACGCTCTTGCTCCTGGTGGGGGCGCTCTCTCTGGCACGCTCTTGCTTCTCTGGTGGGGCTCCTGGTGGGCGCTCTCTCTGCACGTTCTCTCCTGGTGGGGCGCTCTCCTCTCCTGTGGCACACGCTCTCTCTGGTGGGGCCTCTCTCTGTGGCACGTTCTGCTCTCTCTGTGGCACGTTCTTTGCTCCTGGTGGGGCTGGTGGGGGCGCTCTCTCACGCTCTTGCTTCTGCACACGCTCTTGCTTGCGCTCTCTCTTCTGGTGGGGGCGCTCTCTGGCACGCTCTTGCACGCTCTCTGGCTTTCTGGTGGGGGCCGCTCTTGGTGCATCTGGGGCGCTCTCTCTGGCACGCTCTTGCTTCTGGTGGGGGCGCTCTCTGGCACGTTCTTGCTTCTGGTGGGGGCGCTCTCTCTGCCACGTTCTTGCTTCTGGTGGGGGCGCTCTCTCTGCCACGTTCTTGCTTCTGGTGGGGGCGCTCTCTGCGGCACGTTCTTGCTTCTGGTGGGGGCGCTCTCTCTGCCACGTTCTTGCTCCTGGTGGGGGCGCTCTCTCTGCCACGTTCTTGCTCCTGGTGGGGGCGCTCTCTCTGGCACGCTCTTGCTTCTGGTGGGGGCGCTCTCTCTGGCACGCTCTTGCTCCTGGTGGGGGCGCTCTCTCTGGCACGCTCTTGCTTCTGGTGGGGGCGCTCTCTCTGGCACGCTCTTGCTCCTGGTGGGGGCGCTCTCTCTGGCACGTTCTTGCTTTTGGTGGTGTAGCGCTCTCTCTGACACGCTCTTGCTTCTAGTGGGGGCGCTCTCGGGCGCTCACTTTCCCTGGCTCTCTCGCTCTCTCTCGGGCGCTCTCTTGCCCCCACCCTGCGGTCGGATTGCTCGGGGATTATGGTGTGCGCTCTCTCTGACTCCCTGTATACGATGTGTCGGGGGTGGTGACTCTTCGGTGGTCGCCCGTCTCTCCCCCATGCGTGTGAAATTCTGCTGAGTCGGCACCCCTCGGGGTAATTCTGCCCCCCCCCTCCCCCGGCTTGTCATATTTGGCGCCCCCCCCCCCCCCCCCCCGGGATTCATTTTGCGGCTGGTTTTGTTTGTTTATCATCATCTTCTGCCCAGAAATTTGTTTGAACACCAGAGAGAGGCGAGACGAAGCGTGTCGGTGTGCGCCGAGCTGTGCCGACATGTTGTGCGCTCGTCACGCCGAGGTTATATATAGACGCCGAATGTTAGTACAGGGCGGCTCATTGTGTGTGGGGGGGGGGGTCTATTATGGGCGGAGACTACATTGAAGACTACACCCCCCTCGCCTATAGAGCTTACACTTCTCTAGATCCTGCGGTGTGTTGGCTTCCCCCCTCGCTGACCTCCGGCACATCGACTCCTTGTACAAATATTTACCGTACAGCCCTGAGGACACACCGCGTTTGGGGCGGAGCACCTCAATCCCAACCCTGCTACACTGCACCCCCAAGACAACGCACAGTGTTGCACCACATGGCCCCCAGACAGACGCTGCATCAAATGACCACGTGCCACATGGGCCCCCCCCCCGAGACACTGCATCAGACCCCGTGCCACATGACTTCCCCCGAGACACTGCGCCACATGACCGTCCCCATCCCGTCCTGAGATGCTGCGCCAAATAGCTTCCCACCCCCCCCCCACTCCACATGCCCCCCCCCCCCCGAGGCATCAGACCCCGTGCCACATGACCTCCCCCGAGACACTGCGTCAAATGACCCCGTGCCACATGATGCCCCCCCCCCAAGATGCTACACAACATGACCCTCCAGGACATCGTATCACATGACACTGAGCCCCATAGCGCCCCGGGAAACCATGCCAATGACTCGGGGCAGGGAGGGGTTACAACCTTTTGTCAGGAATTTTATTGTGTCCCATCGGGGAGATTTCCCTTCACTTCCTGTCTTGGTGACACGACAGGAAGTGGGAGGAGATCCTCCTCCATCACGGCTCCCGCTAACCATCTCCTCTCCCGGCAGGTTCCTGAAGGACTATACGGTGCGGGTGCAAATCAACGACTACCTGGACATCTACTGTCCGCACTACGACAGCCGGGTCCCCGCCGAGCACACCGAGAGCTTCGTCCTCTACATGGTGGAACGCGAGGGCTACGAAGGCTGCTATGAGACCCCCAAGGCCTTCAAACGCTGGGAATGTAACCGCCCCCACGCACCCCTCGGGCCAATCCGATTCTCCGAGAAGATCCAGAGGTACACCCCCTTCTCGCTGGGCTTCGAGTTCACCGCCGGGAAGGACTATTATTATATCTGTAAGTGGCCCCTCCCCTTCTCTTCAGACTCCTCCCTATAAGATCTGTAAGTGGTCCCGCCCCTTCTCTTCAGACTCCTCCCTATTATATATGTGGCCCCTCCCCCCTCTCTTCAGACTCCGCCCTATTATATCTGTAAGTGGTCCCTCCCCTTCTCTTCAGACTCCTCCCTATTATATATGTGGCCCCTCCCCCTCTCTTCAGACTCCGCCCTATTATATCTGTAAGTGGTCCCTCCCCTTCTCTTCAGACTCCTCCCTATAAGATCTGTAAGTGGTCCCTCCCCTTCTCTTCAGACTCCTCCCTATTATATCTGTAAGTGGCCCCTCCCCTTCTCTTCAGACTCCTCCCTATTATATCTGTATGTGGCCCCTCCCCTTCTCTTCAGACTCCCCCCTATTAGATCTGTATGTCCCCTCCCCCCTATTATATCTGTATGTGGTCCCTCTCTTCAGACTCCTCCCTATTATATCTGTAAGTGGCCCCTCCCCTTCTTTTCAGACTCCTCCCTATTATATCTGTATGTGGCCCCTCCCCCTCTCTTCAGACTCCTCCCCCCTATTATATCTGTAAGTGGCCCCTCCCCTTCTCTTTAGACTCCTCCCTATTAGATCTGTAAGTGGCCCCTCCCCTTCTCTTCAGACTCCTCCTATTATATCTGTATGTGGCCCCTCCCCCTCTCTTCAGACTCCCCCCCTATTATATCTGTATGTGGCCGCTCTCTTCAGACTCCTCCCTATTATATCTGTATGTGGCCCCTCCCCTTCTCTTCAGACTCCACCTATTATATCTGTATGTGGCCGCTCTCTTCAGACTCCTCCCTATTATATCTGTATGTGGCCGCTCTCTTCAGACTCCTCCCTATTATATCTGTATGTGGCCCCTCTCTTCAGACTCCTCCCTATTATATCGGTATGTGGCCCCTCCCCTCTCTTCAGACTCCTCCCTATTATATCTGTATGTGGTCCCTCCCTCCCCCCCTCTCTTCAGACTCCTCCCCCCCTATTATATCTGTATGTGGTCCCTCTCTTCAGACTCCCCCCTATTATACCTGTATGTGGTGTCTCTCTTCAGACTCCTCCCTATTATATCTGTATGTGGTCCCTCCCCTCTCTTCAGACTCCTCCCTATTATATCTGTATGTGGCCCCTCTCTTCAGACTCCTCCCTATTATATCTGTATGTGGCCCCTCCCCCTCTCTTCAGACTCCCCCCTATTATATCTGTATGTGGCCCCTCCCCCTCTCTTCAGACTCCTCCCTATTATATCTGTATGTGGTCCCTCTCTTCAGACTCCCCCCTATTATATCTGTATGTGGCCCCTCCCCCTCTCTTCAGACTCCTCCCTATTATATCTGTATGTGGCCCCTCCCCTCTTCAGACTCCCCCCCCTATTATATCTGTATGTGGCCTCTCCCCTCTCTTCAGACTCCCCCCCTATTATATCTGTATGTGGTCCTTCTCTTCAGACTCCCCCCCCCCCCCCCCTATTATATCTGTATGTGGTCCCTCTCTTCAGACTCCCCCCTATTATATCTGTATGTGGCCTCTCCCCTCTCTTCAGACTCCCCCCCCTATTATATCTGTATGTGGTCCTTCTCTTCAGACTCCCCCCCCCCCTATTATATCTGTATGTGGTCCCTCTCTTCAGACTCCCCCCCTATTATATCTGTATGTGGCCTCTCCCCTCTCTTCAGACTCCTCCCTATTATATCTGTATGTGGCCCCTCCCCCCTCTCTTCAGACTCCCCCCCCCCTATTATATCTGTATGTTGCCCCTCCCCTCTCTTCAGACTCCTCCCTATTATATCTGTATGTGGTCCTTCTCTTCAGACTCCCCCCCCCCCCTATTATATCTGTATGTGGTCCCTCTCTTCAGACTCCCCCCCCTATTATATCTGTATGTGGCCCCTCCCCTCTCTTCAGACCCCCCCCCCCTATATATCTGTATGTGGCCCCTCCCCTCTCTTTAGACTCCTCCCTATTATATCTGTATGTGGTCCCTCTCTTCAGACTCCCCCCTATTATATCTGTATGTGGTCCCTCTCTTCAGACTCCTCCCTATTATATCTGTATGTGGCCCCTCCCCCTCTCTTCAGACTCCCCCCCCCCCCTATTATATCTGTATGTGGCCCCTCCCCTCTCTCTTCAGACTCCTCCCTATTATATCTGTATGTTTTTGCCACCCCCCCCTCCTCCTGTATGTGTTAATTTCCTCAGTCTCCCCTCCCCCAGTGATCAGACTGTACATTGTAAGTTTGTATCCAGTCACAAGGTGAGAGGCGGCAGCAGGGGGCTGATCTGTGTCAGACATTTGTGAACACCGCCAAGAACTGCACAGGCACCAGGATTTCTGTTCTTGTGCAGATCCTAATCTGGGATGACGGACTGTCTGATGTTGATGTAACCCCCCCCCCCTCCCCCCCATGGGGTCCTCTCAGTTTTGGTTACCCTCGCTGAGTTTCAGAGTGTTTATTCCCCCTCAGCGGGGAGGAGGAGGGGGGGAGGGGTTCTGCCGCAGATGTTCTCATTGTCTCGGTGCTCCGAGGTCCCCCCCCCCCTCCGACCTCTGACCCCCCGACCCCCAGAGGTCACCGTCCCCACAGGAGGATCCACTACAATTTCAGACTTGTACCGCGCCACATCCGCTGTCACCACCGCACTATGGGGGAGGGGGAGTCCTGAGCCTGGCTGCAGAGCTGACGCTCTCATATCTGTCGTCCTTGGCTGCAGAGCTGACGCTCTCATATCTGTCGCCCTTGGCTGCGGAGCTGACGCTCTAATATCTGAGGGCTGCAGAGCTGACGCTCTAATATCTGTCGTCCTTGGCTGCAGAGCTGACGCTTTCATATCTGTCGTCCTTGGCTGCGGAGCTGACGCTCTCATATCTGTAGTCCTTGGCTGCAGAGCTGACGCTCTAATATCTGTCGTCCTTGGCTGCAGAGCTGACGCTCTAATATCTGTCGTCCTTGGCTGCGGAGCTGACGCTCTAATATCTGTCGTCCTTGGCTGCAGAGCTGACGCTCTCATATCTGTCGTCCTTGGCTGCAGAGCTGACGCTCTCATATCTGTCGCCCTTGGCTGCGGAGCTGACGCTCTAATATCTGAGGGCTGCAGAGCTGACGCTCTCATATCTGTCGTCCTTGGCTGCAGAGCTGACGCTCTCATATCTGTCGTCCTTGGCTGCGGAGCTGACGCTCTCATATCTGTCGTCCTTGGCTGCGGAGCTGACGCTCTCATATCTGTCGTCCTTGGCTGCAGAGCTGACGCTCTCATATCTGTCGCCCTTGGCTGCGGAGCTGACGCTCTAATATCTGTCGTCCTTGGCTGCAGAGCTGACGCTCTCATATCTGTCGTCCTTGGCTGCAGAGCTGACGCTCTCATATCTGTCGTCCTTGGCTGCGGAGCTGACGCTCTCATATCTGTCGTCCTTGGCTGCGGAGCTGACGCTCTCATATCTGTCGTCCTTGGCTGCGGAGCTGACGCTCTCATATCTGTCGTCCTTGGCTGAGGAGCTGACATTCCGGGTCGTCTCGGTTTGGCTCTCGTTGATCAAAATAAATTTGATACAATGAGAACATAAAATATATATATATATATATATAACCCCTCCGGTGCCGTGTAATCACCGCGGCGATTATCCCCCTCCCCCTTCCTCCGCCCCGCCTCCTAATGACTTTCTCATGTGCGCTGTGCCTCGTTGCCCCCGACGCCCCTCCTCCCCTCCCCCCTCCAGGTGTTTCCTGTTGGCTTCTCCCGGCGGGCGGTTTAATGTCTCCAACACGTTCCCCTCATCCCAACACGGAAGTTCTTCCTCGGGGCCCCTCAGGGATGGCAGAACGTTTTGTCTGTGGTGGTCCCGCGCCGCAAGGGGAGGTCCCAGGCAAACGAGCTGACAGTCCTTGGCTGCAGAGCTGGCGCTCTGGTATGCGAGGGGGGCGGAGCTGGCGCTCTGGTATGCGAGGGGTGCGGAGCTGGCGCTCTGGTATGCGAGGGGTGCGGAGCTGGCGCTCTGGTATGCGAGGGGTGCGGAGCTGGCGCTCTGGTATGCGAGGGGTGCGGAGCTGGCGCTCTGGTATGCGAGGGGCGCGGAGCTGGCGCTCTGGTATGCGAGGGGGCGGAGCTGGCGCTCTGGTATGCGAGGGGCGCGGAGCTGGCGCTCTGGTATGCGAGGGGCGCGGAGCTGGCGCTCTGGTATGCGAGGGGCGCGGAGCTGGCGCTCTGGTATGCGAGGGGCGCGGAGCTGGCGCTCTGGTATGCGAGGGGTGCGGAGCTGGCGCTCTGGTATGCGAGGGGTGCGGAGCTGGCGCTCTGGTATGCGAGGGGCGCGGAGCTGGCGCTCTGGTATGCGAGGGGCGCGGAGCTGGCGCTCTGGTATGCGAGGGGCGCGGAGCTGGCTCTAGTATGCGAGGGGCGCGGAGCTGGCGCTCTGGTATGCGAGGGGCGCGGAGCTGGCGCTCTGGTATGCGAGGGACGCGGAGCTGGCGCTCTAGTATGCGAGGGCGCTCTGGTATGCGAGGGGTGCGGAGCTGGCGCTCTGGTATGCGAGGGACGCGGAGCTGGCGCTCTGGTATGCGGAGCTGGCGCTCTAGTATGCGAGGGACGCGGAGCTGGCGCTCTGGTATGCGAGGGGTGCGGAGCTGGCGCTCTGCGAGGGGTGCGGAGCTGGCGCTCTGGTATGCGAGGGGCGCGGAGCTGGCGCTCTGGTATGCGAGGGGTGCGGAGCTGGCGCTCTGGTATGTGAGGGCGGCGGAGCTGGCGCTCTGGTATGCGAGGGGCGCGGAGCTGACGCTCTGGTATGCGAGGGGCGCGGAGCTGGCGCTCTGGTATGCGAGGGGCGGCGGAGCTGGCGCTCTGGTATGCGAGGGCGGCGGAGCTGGCGCTCTGGTATGCGAGGGGTGCGGATGCGAGGGGAGCGGAGCTGGCGCTCTGGTATGCGAGGGGCGCGGAGCTGGCGCTCTGGTATGCGAGGGGCGCGGAGCTGGCGCTCTGGTATGCGAGGGACGCGGAGCTGGCGCGCTCTGGTATGCGAGGGGCGGCGGAGCTGGCGCTCTGGTATGCGAGGGGCGCGGAGCTGGCGCGGGGCCGCGGAGCTGGCGCTCTGGTATGCGAGGGGCGCGGAGCTGGCGCTCTGGTATGCGAGGGGACGCGGAGCTGGCGCTCTGGTATGCGAGGGGCTGCGGAGCTGGCGCTCTGGTATGCGAGGGGCTGCGGAGCTGGCGCTCTGGTATGCGAGGGTCGCGGAGCTGGCTCTGGAGCGAGGGGTGGGGCCCCCACCCCCCGGACAGTGCCTGCCAGGACGCGGAGCTGGCGCTCTAGTATGCGAGGGACGCGGAGCTGGCGCTCTGGTATGCGGTGCTTTTATTATGGCCCCTTCGAGGGACGCGGAGCTGGCGCTCTGGTATGTGAGGGACGCGGAGCTGGCGCTCTGGTATGTGAGGGGCTGCGGAGCTGGCGCTCTGGTATGCGAGGGGTGCGGAGCTGGCGCTCTGGTATGTGAGGGGCTGCGGAGCTGGCGCTCTGGTATGCGAGGGGCGCGGAGCTGGCGCTCTGGTATGCGAGGGCCCCCACCCCCCGGACAGTCCTGCCAGTAACCGTCATGGCGGATGACTGTTGCGGTGCTTTTTCGCCCCATCCCCCCGGTGTCTCATTAAGCGCTCTCTTCAGCCGTGACGCCGTTCGATCGCTCACCATCCGGTCTCCTATAATAGAGATGACGGGTGACCCCCTTTTCTCGCCCCGTCAGATCCGTTTTGTTTGATTAAAGCCAAAACTGCCGCCGAGACTTCATTCCACCGCTGGCAATCGGAAGCCGTTATCTGCGATCAGCCGATTGTAAAAAATAAAAAAGCGATTCCAGAATACGGGGGAGGGGAGGGGGTCACCGGATTTTTATAAGTGCGATTTTTGCTGTTCCATATTTCCCTCTAGTGGTGGCCTTCTTCTATTGGTTACAATGGAGAGGGCGGAGCAGTAAATTGCGGTCACCGAGACGCTCCAAATCAGCGGCTGTAATTGGTGAATGTGACCGATATTTATTTAATCTTTTTTTATTTGAACTCCCCCCAAACCCGGAGGGGGGGGGCATTGAAACGGTTTCCGCGTTCTTTGCGTCGGCGGCTCTCCGACTATTTTCCAGCGTTGATTGACGTGCGGAGACTGCGGGGCCAATGAGTGACGAGGAGAGGTTGTGTGGCCCCCATTCCCCGCATTCCAGACGTCTTCTCCGCGAGGTGCGGGCCGGTCCAACCGGTTCTACCAATTTATATCTGAATGGGGGAGAGACGGGCCGAGTGCGTCAGACGAGGGGGAGGGGGGGGGGGCTACTGGAGGTGTGAAAAGGTCACTGAGAGGGATGAAGACTGTCCTCAGAGGACCCGCAACCCTCCGGGACCCGTCAGACCGGATCCCCCCCCCCCCCCCCTTCCCGAGACCCAGGCGTCACCGCAGCGTGCCGAAACGGTCACTGCTACACCTGTCTGTACTTACCCCTCCCCACCCCCACCCGTCCTTCTATTATACCCCAATCCCCCTCTGTCCTTCTATTATACCCCAACCCCCTCTGTCCTTCTATTATACCCCAATCCCCCCCCTCTGTCCTTCTATTATACCCCAATCCCCCCTCTGTCCTTCTATTATACCCCAATCCTCCCCCTCTGTCCTTCTATTATACCCCAATCCCCCCTCTGTCCTTCTATTATACCCCAATCCCCCCCTCTGTCCTTCTATTATACCCCAATACCCCCCCCTCTGTCCTTCTATTATACCCCAATCCCCCCTCTGTCCTTCTATTATACCCCAATCCCCCCCCTCTGTCCTTCTATTATACCCCAATCCCCCCTCTGTCCTTCTATTATACCCAATCCCCCCTCTGTCCTTCTATTATACCCCAATCCTCCCTCTGTCCTTCTATTATACCCCAATCCCCCCTCTGTCCTTCTATTATACCCCAATCCCCCCTCTGTCCTTCTATTATACCCCAATCCCCCCTCTGTCCTTCTATTATACCCCAATCCTCCCCTGTCCTTCTATTATTCCCCAATCCTCCCTCTGTCCTTCTATTATACCCCCAATCCCCCTCTGTCCTTCTATTATACCCCAATCCCCCCTCTGTCCTTCTATTATACCCCAATCCCCCTCTGTCCCTCTATTATACCCCAATCCTCCCTCTGTCCCTCTATTATACCCCAATCCCCCCTCTGTCCTTCTATTATACCCCAATCCCCCCTCTGTCCTTCTATTATACCCCAATCCCCCCTCTGTCCTTCTATTATACCCCAATCCCCCCTCTGTCCTTCTATTATACCCCAATCCCCCCCTCTGTCCTTCTATTATACCCCAATCCCCCCTCTGTCCTTCTATTATACCCCAATCCCCCCCTCTATTATACCCCAATCCTCCCCTCTGTCCCTCTATTGTACCCCAATCCCCCCTCTGTCCCTCTATTATACCCCAATCCTCCCTCTGTCCCTCTATTATACCCCAATCCCCCCTCTGTCCTTCTATTATACCCCAACCCCCTCTGTCCTTCTATTATACCCCACTCCCCCTCTGTCCTTCTATTATACCCCAATCCCCCCCTCTGTCCTTCTATTATACCCAATCCCCCCCTCTGTCCTTCTATTATACCCCAATCCCCCTTCTGTCCCTCTATTATACCCCAATCCTCCCTCTGTCCCTCTATTATACCCCAACCCTCCCTCTGTCCTTCTATTATACCCCAATCCCCCCTCTGTCCTTCTATTATACCCAATCCCCCCTCTGTCCTTCTATTATACCCCAACCCAATCCCCCCCTCTGTCCTTCTATTATACCCCAATCCCCCTCTGTCCTTCTATTATACCCCCCAATCCTCCCCTCTGTCCATCTATTATACCCCCAATCCCCCCTCTGTCCTTCTTATTATACCCCAATCCCCCCTCTGATCTTCTATTATACCCCAATCCGCCCCTCTGTCCTTCTATTATACCCCAATCCCCCCTCTGTCCTTCTATTATACCCCAATCCCCCCTCTGTCCTTCTATTATACCCCAATCCTCCCTCTGTCTTTATATTATTATTTAATTTATTCCTCTGTCCTTCTATTATACCCCAATCCCCCCTCTATTTTTTTTTTATTTTTTAATTTAATTTTGTTTTACTATTATACCCCAATCCCCCTCTGTCCTTCTATTATACCCCAATCCCCCCTCTGTCCTTCTATTATACCCCAATACCCCCCTCTGTCCTTCTATTATACCCCAATCCCCCCTCTGTCCTTCTATACCCCAATCCCCCTCTCCTTATATACCCAATCCCCCCTCTGTCCTTCTATTATCCCCCAATCCCCCCTCTGTCCTTCTTTTTTACCCCAATCCCCCTCTGTCCATCTATTATACCCCAATCCCCCCTCTGTCCTTCTATTATACCCCAAATCCCCCCTCTGTCCTTCTATTATACCCCAATCCTCCCCTATGTCCTTCTATTATACCCCAATCCCCCCTCTGTCCTTCTATTATACCCCAATCCTCCCCTCTGTCCTTCTATTATACCCCAATCCTCCCCTCTGTCCTTCTATTATACCCCAATCCCCCCTCTGTCCTTCTATTATACCCCAATCCCCCCTCTGTCCTTCTATTATACCCCAATCCTCCCCTCTGTCCTTCTATTATACCCCAATCCTCCCCTCTGTCCTTCTATTATACCCCAATCCTCCCCTCTGTCCTTCTATTATACCCCAATCCTCCCTCTGTCCCTCTATTATACCCCAATCCTCCCTCTGTCCTTCTATTATACCCCAATCCTCCCTCTGTCCCTCATAGAGCCACCAATCAGAAATGGGTGTTGTCCTTGGACCTCCCCTGCGGAGAAGAATTGCCCCCCGTAGAGATTATTTGTGTTCTGCGTCTGTCTTGCTGTGTCTCCTCCCCCATCCAGCCGCCATCTTGCATTCTACTAACCTCCCCGTTCTCTTTCCTCCCGCAGCCATCCCAGATGCAGACAGTGTTGGAGAATGTATGAGGCTTCATGTGACCGTCTGCTGTCAGCTCACCAGTAAGTTCTTCATTTAAGAATCTCCTCCCCTGCAGAGCACAGAATCTCCTCTCCCGCAGAGCACAATCCCTAAATTCCTCCTTTTACAGCACTGACAGCAGATCTGAGAACTGTCTGTGTTGCTTCTGCAGTATTGGGTTGGTTGTTATGGCCTCCCTAGAGCTGACAATCTAAAGAATCTCAAATATTGGGGGGGGGGTTATTTGTATTTCTGATGTAGAATTGGGGACCCATTTTAGATTCCACCCCTGGGGCAAACTCTTCCTGGGATGTCATGTGACGGGGTACTAACTCTCTTCTCTGTATTTCCCAGCTGTGCGGCCGCTGACGGAGGTCCCGAAGTCTGAGCCCAGAGGAGGTGGGGGAGGGAGGCTGCCCTCTCAAGGAGGTGAGTAGATGAGCGGGGGGGGGGGGGGTCTTACGGTGGGTGAAGGACAGTAGATATGCGGGGGTGGAGGTCTTATGATGGGGAGGGAGAATGGATTAGCAGGGATAAAGATCTTATGATGGGGAGGGACAGTAGGTAAGTGGTGGTGATCTTTTGGTGGGCGAAGGACAGTAGATATGTGGAGGTCTTATGGTGGGAGGTTGAATAGATGAGCAGGGGTGGAGGTCTTGTGGTGGGGAGGGACAGTAGATAAGCAAGGTGGAGGTCTTGCAGGGGGGAGGGACAGTAGATAAGAGGGTTGAGGTCTTATGGTGGGAGAGGGACAGTAGATTAGTGGGGTGGAGGTCTTGCGGCACGGGAGGGACAGATAAGAGAGCTGGAGGTCTTATGGGGGTGGAGGTCTTATGATGGAGTGGAGAGGGACAGCAGATGAGTGGGGGTGGAGCTCTTATGGTGGAGAGGGACAGTAGATGAGCGGGGGTGGAGCTCTTATGGTGGAGGGAGACAGTAGATTAGCGGGGGTGGAGCTCTTATGGTGAAGGGAGACAGTAGATGAGCGGGGGTGGAGCTCTTATGGTGGAGAGGGACAGTAGATGAGTGGGGGTGGAGCTCTTATGGTGGAGAGGGACAGTAGATGAGCGGGGGTGGAGCTCTTATGGTGGAGGGAGACAGTAGATGAGCGGGGGTGGAGCTCTTATGGTGGAGAGGGACAGTAGATGAGCGGGGGTGGAGCTCTTATGGTGGAGGGAGACAGTGGATTAGCGGGGGTGGAGCTCTTATGGTGGAGGGAGACAGTAGATTAGCGGGGGTGGAGCTTTTATGGTGGAGAGGGACAGTAGATGAGCGGGGGTGGAGCTCTTATGGTGGAGGGAGACAGTAGATGAGCGGGGGTGGAGCTCTTATGGTGGAGGGAGACAGTAGATGAGCGGGGGTGGAGCTCTTATGGTGGAGAGGGACAGATGAGCGGGGGTGGAGCTCTTATGGTGGAGTTGGACAGTAGATGAGCGGGAGTGGAGCGGGACAGTAGATGAGCAGGGGTGGAGCTCTTATGGTGGAGAGGGACAGTAGATGAGCAGGGGTGGAGCTCTTATGGTGGAGAGGGACAGTAGATGAGCAGGGGTGGGGCTCTTATGGTGGAGAGGGACAGTAGATGAGCGGGGGTGGGGCTCTTATGGTGAAGAGGGACAGTAGATGAGCGGGGGTGGAGCTCGTATGGTGAGGGAAGGGGTTGTGGTCACGGCAGAGCACTTGGGTTAACGGGAACTCCTGGCAACGTTTTTAGGTTACAAAGTTGCAATTTTATTTTAATTTTTTTGGTCTTTCTCTTCATATTTTTCTTATTTTCCCCTTTTCAGGGTCTCCCCGGGACGGGAGCTCCTCCTTCCAGGTCCACGTCTCTCTGCTCCTCCTGATGCTCTGCCTCTTCCTCCTCGTCTGCTTCTGACACACGCTGCCCGAGGAACGGACTGTATGGACCCGCCATGCCACGTTTGCCCCTCCTCCTTCCCCTCCGGAGCCAACATTATGGAATCGTACCCTCCCCCCTGCTCTGGATCTATTGTGCCATTTTCGTTGCTCTGCGTGGGTGGAGACTTTCGGGGACGCACCGCGCGGAGTTCCGCCAGCTGCATCCGTTGCACAATTTTATTTTAATTTTTTATTTAGGAGAACCCCGGACATAAATATCTATTTTTATACATAAAAAAAAAAAAACGAGTTTAGAAATTCAGCACTTTACGGCGAGGAGCGAAACGTCGCCTTATGGAGGAAAATCTTCCCTTTTGTGCCTTGATGAACAATGACCCCGCCCCCCGAGGTGGATGATCAACCCCGGCTGTAGAGACCTCCGCCTCTGAGACTCTGGCTCCGCCTTTTGTGGCTCCAAGCTCCACCTATGCTGCAGGTGGGTGAAAAGCTCAATGAATCCTCCCACCCTGAACTGTGTATAAATGGTGGCTCTCTGCCCCGCCCCCTCGGAGCCTGGTCATGTGATCTGATTGTGTCGGTCTCTTCTCTTGCAGTGTGTGGGTCCCCTCTGTCGCAGAGTACCGGGGCGATCACCGCCGCAGCATGCCGAGAGGTGTCCTCACCAAAGACACAGAGCGGCGCCACCCCCCCAGGCGGATTACCAATCATTGGCTGTGGATGGAAAGGGGCGTCGGCCTTGTTGGGAATCTCCCAGGCGGAGGAGAACTCGCGCACAACAGTCGGATCTGATCACCGCCGGCGTCTGATGGACAGGCGATGGATTTCTAGAACTTTCACTGCCCCTCCCACCCTCTGCTGGGCTCCGCCCCTGAGGGGCGATATGTTCTCTGGAGAACAGGATGTGTCTTCTATGAAGATGACGAGTTCAGTATTTGGCTGTTTACAGACATTTTTTGTATAGATTTATGTGGAGAATATTTTTTATTTTTTTCTTTTGTTGTAGAAACTGAGCCAAAAATAAAATATTGTGACCACATGACCTCCCCCGTCGCCATGCCTTGACCGCCCCCTACGCTGCATGGGGTGCGATGTGCTGCAGGAGTATTGTACTTGGGGGTGCGATGTGCTGCAGGAGTATTATACTGTACATGGGGTGCGATGTGCTGCAGGAGTATTATACTTGGGGGTGCGATGTGCTGCAGGAGTATTATACATGGGGGTGCGATGTGCTGCAGGAGTATTATACTGTACATGGGGTGTGATGTGCTGCAGGAGTATTATACTGTACATGGGGTGCGATGTGCTGCAGGAGTATTATACTGTACATGGGGTGTGATGTGCTGCAGGAGTATTATACATGGGGTGCGATGTGCTGCAGGAGTATTATACTGTACATGGGGTGCGATGTGCTGCAGGAGTATTATACTTGGGGGTGCGATGTGCTGCAGGAGTATTATACATGGGGGTGCGATGTGCTGCAGGAGTATTATACTGTACATGGGGTGTGATGTGCTGCAGGAGTATTATACATGGGGGTGTGATGTGCTGCAGGAGTATTATACTGTACATGGGGTGCGATGTGCTGCAAGAGTATTATACATGGGGGTGCGATGTGCTGCAGGTATAATATACTCCTGCAGCACATTGCACCCTAAGTCTGTCCCATGTACAGTATAATACATGGCATGCAATGTGCTGCAGGTTTATTATACAGTGCATGGGATGCGATGTGCTGCAACTGTTGTATTATCAGTAGGGCTGAAACGACTAATCGATTAATCGACGACTAATCGATTACTATTTTCATAATCGATTAATCGGCCAGTAACATAACGGGCTTAAAAGAAATATAAAATGAGCCCTTTATAGTACAAAAAGTGGATCATTTTAGTTTTTCTAACCCCCCATTATATTACTAAACGTCTCGGGCCGGGTTCACATCGATGTGTTTTTTGGTGCTTTTTGCAGAAACGCTCTGCAGATCATTTCCATGGTCTCCTATGGGACACGGTCACATCTGCGCTTTTTTCAGCCGCTGCTGTTTGGAAAGGGGCGGGGACTTTTTTTTTTTTTTTTAAAGCAAAATGGTGCTTTTTTGGTTCAATATACTTCAATGGAGGAGCTTGTAATGAGTTTTTGCTGCAATTTTGTGTTTTTTTTTATCTGCCCAACAACTAAAACATATTAACTAAATTTTACACCACACTTTTTTTTTTTTTTTTTTTTAAGGTTATTAACCGATTTATTCGAAACAATAATCGGCCAAACTAATCGATTATGAAAATAATGGTTAGTTGCAGCCCTATACAATGTAGTGTTGGGTTCCATACGTTCTTCCATGTCGGGTCTGTTCTGTCGCAGATTTGGGGAAAGATTTATAAAGTGTGACTTCTGACTTTTATTGAATGTTCACTACAGAGGGTTCCCCCTTTTGTGTCGGTGGGTACAGGGTTCCTGGTGGTGGGTGCGGGGCTCGCCATGCTGTCGGTGGGTGCGGGGCTCCCCCTGCTGTTGGCAGCGAGCCTCCCCCTTTGTGTCGGTGGTGGGGTGCAGGGCTCCCCCCTGGTGTCGTGGGGTGTGTGGGGCTCCCCCCCCGGCGGTGGCTCTGGGTCCCGTAGGGCTTCCCCCCGGCGGTGGCTCTGGTGGGTGTGGGGCTCCCCCCGGCGGTGGCTCTGGTGGGTGTGGGGCTCCCCCCGGCGGTGGCTCTGGGTCCTGTGGGGCTCCCCCCCCGGTGATGTCGGTGGTGGCTCTGGGTCTTGTGGGGCCCCCCCCCCGGTGGTGGCTCTGGGTTTGGGGGGCTCCCCCCGGCGGTGGCTCTGGGTCCTGTGGGGCTCCCCCCGGCGGTGGCTCTGGTGGGTGTGGGGCTCCCCCCGGTGGTGTCGGTGGTGGCTCTGGCCCCTGTGGGGCTCCCCCCCCGGTGATGTCGGTGGTGGCTCTGGGTCTTGTGGGGCTCCCCCCCCCGGTGGTGGCTCTGGGTGTGGGGGGCTCCCCCCGGCGGTGGCTCTGGGTCCTGTGGGGCTCCCCCCGGCGGTGGCTCTGGGTGTGGGGCTCCCCCCGGTGGTGGCTCTGGTGGGTGAGTGGGGCTCCCCCCGGCGGTGGTGGGTGTGTGGGGCTCCCCCTGGTGTTGGTGGTGGGTGTGTGGGGCTCCCCCCGGTGTCGGTGGGTGTGGGGCTCCCCCCGGCGGTGGTGGGTGTGTGGGGCTCCCCCCGGCGGTGTCAGTGGGTCCTGTGGGAATTCTCTGATCTCCGGTAATCCTGATGCGGATTATTAAAGGGCCGGATGATCTCCTACTTCAAAGCGCGTCGTTGTGCTTCTCCCTGGGGGGAGGGGGGGACACCCTTTAATTGGCTGCTGGGGATTTAGTGGGTGACATTTGGAGGCGGATCGGCTGGAAATCCTGGCAGTCGTGGCGCTGGGCGCCCGGAGGTCATGTGACCAGCTGTCTGGTGGGGGGAGGGGGGGGGACTATTTTTGCATCACATTTTAAAGGAAATGTTTTCTTCTTGGATTATTTAATGTTCACACCGCGGGGCTCCTCCCCCCCCCCTCCCCCAGGGGGGGCATTTATTAGAACAATCTGCTCCTGGGTGCGCCATGCCGCTAATTTTCCGCTGCTGGTTACTCGGCAATGCCTGTGAAATGAGAACTGTCTGAGATCCATCCCACTACAGGGAATACAGACAGTCCTGATTTCAGGCGGAGGACGTGCCGGGAGTCAGGATTTCTCGGGTGAAGTTAATCATTGGACAGAAAGCGCTGATAGCGGGCAGGTGCGACCGCCGCCCCACCCCCGCTACGCTATAAATATATACAGGTGTGGCGCGGTGACTCCCCGACCTCTCACCTCCCCCACCCCCCACACCTCTCACCTCCCCCACACCTCCGCCCCACCTGAGCGGTTTTACACAATAAACCCAGCGCTCGGCCGCAGGAACCGCGCTCTTTTCACCGCAGGCTGCAATCGCAGTGCGAGGATTGCGGTTTCCATAGACTTCAGTGGGAGCGCCGTGACGCAATCGCTTTTGTGTCTGAACATCTGTAATCTCCTACCCCCCCCCCCCCCGGAGCGTGCGTGCACGGCGAGAAAAAACGCGTATACTCGCTGGGGGAAAAAAAACACACCCCCAGTATGGGCGTGTCCAACATGGAAGTGTGAGCCCCGCCTCCAGCGTTCACAAGGCAGGGAATGAAGTAATGACTCCGCCCCCGTCAGGTGTACAATGTAACAATTTTTATCCAATAAGAGGATCCGGAATGAGGGGTGGAGTTGTATCGGCTTTGTCGCCGAAGCCCCTCCTCCACCTCAGCAGTTTTGTGAACGCGCGCTTATAAAATACGTAAAAAATTGCACGTCGCGCTTGCGGTGCTGATCGTTGGTGACGTTTTTCATGCGTTTCATAAACGTGCGCAAAAATGCAAATTTTTTTTTAGATTTTGGTCATTCAGCGGCTCAAAAAGCTACTTTTGACGCACAACAGGAAGTGGGAGGATCCCTGGTTGTCACCAGAACTAGTGTCCCCATTGGGGAGATTTCCCTTCACTTCCTGCCCCAGGGACAGAACAGGAAGTGGGAGGATCCCTGGTTGTCACCAGAACTAGTGTCCCCATTGGGGAGATTTCACTTCCTGCCCCAGGGACAGAACAGGAAGTGGGAGGATCCCTGGTTGTCACCAGAACTAGTGTCCCCATTGGGGAGATTTCCCTTCACTTCCTGCCCCAGGGACAGAACAGGAAGTGAGGGGATCCCTGGTTGTCACCAGAACTAGTGTCCCCAGTGGGGAGATTTCCCTTCACTTCCTGCCCCAGGGACAGAACAGGAAGTGGGAGGATCCCTGGTTGTCACCAGAACTAGTGTCCCCATTGGGGAGATTTCACTTCCTGCCCCAGGGACAGAACAGGAAGTGGGAGGATCCCTGGTTGTCACCAGAACTAGTGTCCCCATTGGGGAGATTTCCCTTCACTTCCTGCCCCAGGGACAGAACAGGAAGTGAGGGGATCCCTGGTTGTCACCAGAACTAGTGTCCCCATTGGGGAGATTTCCCTTCACTTCCTGCCCCAGGGACAGAACAGGAAGTGAGGGGATCCCTGGTTGTCACCAGAACTAGTGGAAGGTTTCCTCTCTATTCTTGTTTTGGGGACTGAAATGTTTGGATTCTTTTTTCCCCACTCTCGGTGAGGGTCACCAGAACATAGAGAGGATGAATCTCCCTAACGGGGACACAGCTATAAATACCTGACAGGGGGTCTCATTCCCACTACCCCCCCCCCCCTCCCCCCCCCCTCAATCCAAAACTAGAAATAAAAGTTTTGCCTTTAGTCACTGTCCAATCCCGACATTCACTGGACAATAACCAGGGACACTCATTGGCTGACACTGGTGATCCGACACATTATGTGATTTCCCCAGTCCGTCCCCCTCACCACCACCCCCGCTGTCTGGTCTATGGGGGTCACCACCACCCCTGTTGTCTGGTCTATGGGGGTCACCACCACCCCCGCTGTCTGGTCTATGGGGGTCACCACCACCCCCGTCGTCTGGTCTATGGGGGTCACCACCACCACCCCCGTCATCTGGTCTATGGGGGTCACCACCACCACCCCTGTCGTCTGGTCTATGGGGGTCACCACCACCCCCGCTGTCTGGTCTATGGGGGTCACCACCACCCCCGTCGTCTGGTCTATGGGGGTCACCACCACCACCCCCGTCGTCTGGTCTATGGGGGTCACCACCACCACCCCTGTCGTCTGGTCTATGGGGGTCACCACCACCACCCCTGTCGTCTGGTCTATGGGGGTCACCACCACCCCCGCTGTCGGGTCTATGGGGGTCACCACCACCCCTGTCGTCTGGTCTATGGAGGGTCACCACCACCCCTGTCGTCTGGTCTATGGGGGTCACCCCCACCCCTGTCGTCTGGTCTATGGGGGCACCACCATTGTTGTCTGGTCTATGGGGGTCACCCCCACCCCTGTCGTCTGGTCTATGGGGGTTACCACCCCTGTCGTCTGGTCTATGGGGGTCACCACCACCCCTGTCGTCTGGTCTATGGGGGTCACCACCACCACCCCTGTCGTCTGGTCTATGGGGGTCACCACCACCCCCGCTGTCTGGTCTATGGGGGTCACCACCACCCCCGCTGTCTGGTCTATGGGGGTCACCACCACCCCCATTGTCTGGTCTATGGGGGTCACCACCACCCCCGCTGTCTGGTGTATGGGGGTCACTACCACCCCCATTGTCTGGTCTATGGGGGTCACCACCACCCCCATTGTCTGGTGTATGGGGGTCACTACCACCCCCGCTGTCTGGTGTATGGGGTCACCACCACCACCACCCCTGCCGTCTGGTCTATGGGGGTCACCACCATCATCTGATCTATGGGGGTCACCACCACCCCTGTCGTCTGGTCTATGGGGGTCGTCACCACCACCCCTGTCGTCTGGTCTATGGGGGTCGTCACCACCACCCCTGTCGTCTGGTCTATGGGGGTCACCACCACCACCCCTGTCGTCTGGTCTATGGGGGTCACTACCACCCCCGCTGTATGGGGTCACCACCACCCCCGCTGTCTGGTCTATGGGGGTCACCACCACCCCCGTCGTCTGGTCTATGGGGGTCGTCACCACCACCCCTGTCGTCTGGTCTATGGGGGGTCACCACCACCCCTGTCGTCTGGTCTATGGGGGTCACCACCACCCCCATTGTCTGGTCTATGGGGGCACCACCATCATCTGATCTATGGGGGCACCACCATCATCTGATCTATGGGGGCACCACCATCATCTGATCTATGGGGCACCACCATCATCTGATCTATGGGGCACCACCATTGTTGTCTGGTCTATGGGGGTTACCATCATCTGATCTATGGGGCACCACCATTGTTGTCTGGTCTATGAGGGCACCACCACCATCATGTGATCTATTGGGTCGCCATCGTCCGATGGTGTTGGGGCCACTGGCACTTTTTTAATTGTATTGGGAAGTTTTCTGCAGTGTGTGTAGTGTGAGTGGGGGTGGGGGGGGGATAAGACCCATAATCCCCCCCCCCCCTAGGATTTACATATGAAATCCCCATCCCCCGCTCCCTAATCCCCTTTTTACATATGAATACAGAGAGCGTCTCATCCCTCATTATCAGCTTTACCCCCCCCCCATTTAACCTTTCAGCCCTCATTACCCCCCCCCCCCATTTAACCTTTCATCCCTCATTCATAACCTTCTTGCCCCACCTGCCCCTCCCCCTCTACTGGTGTCACATTGCTGGTATTATATCAGAGCACACAGGACCCCTTAGGCGGGGGGCGCTCACCCGGATTTCTGTTGGAGACACCCCCACAGTTTTTTTTTTTTTTTTTGGGGGGGGGGAGACCCCCCTGTCATACTTCCTGCCCCCCCCCCCCCATAATATTAAATCCAAAACCCCCCAATAGTTACAATATAATTCAATGCAAGAAAGTTAGGGGCCCCTGATCCTCAGAGCTTACACTCTAATGGGATGAGCTGCCCCCCCCCCCCCCGCAATGATTTCCACATTTATAATATGACTCCCAGCACTGGGACATTGAGGCTGCAGTGGTGTAGATCAGCCAGCAGGGGGGAGTAAAGAGCCGTTGAACTCTATTAGTGCCATTTCTCAGTGCTGTTGTAGCACCATCTAGAGGCTGGCAGAGGAATATCACCCATCACATTCATTGATCACCAATTCTCACCCAATCACATCCAGGATTAAGAGGATCTTCCACCGTCATCCATAAATCCCAACTAAAGACACGTTATTTTTTTTGCATTTTAGATTCGTTGGGAGGATTTATATTCCTGTCGTGTTTCTTTTTCTGTCTGTAACCCCATAGAGGAGATATTTCCCCACTTCCTGTGCCGGTGACACCTGTGAAAGAAATGAGGGGGGAGGTTGTCATGGGGATGAGAAGACACCGGCAGCAATGTAGGCATTGTCATCCTTCCTTACCCGTCACTTCCTGTCCCGACAGGAAGTCTCTATAATGGAGACATGGAGAGCAATAAAAGCCTGATAGAGGCTGTAAGCCCCCCCCCCCCCCCCACCTCTGAGCTGCAGAGACCCCAAACACGAGAAACCCCCCATTGTCCTTCTCCAGAATCCACTAAGAGAGATAAGAAGGTTCTGTCAGTCCCACCACCACACCATCCAGAGAACCTACCTCTGAGCTCCATCACACCATCCAGAGAACCTACCTCTGAGCTCCATCACACCATCCAGAGAACCTACCTCTGAGCTCCATCACACCATCCAGAGAACCTACCTCTGAGCTCCATCACACCATCCAGAGAACCTACCTCTGAGCTCCATCACACCATCCAGAGAACCTACCTCTGAGCTCCATCACACCCCCAACCTCACCTCTGAGCTCCATCACACCATCCAGAGAACCTACCTCTGAGCTCCATCACACCATCCAGAGAACGTACCTCTGAGCTCCATCATACCATCCAGAGAACCTACCTCTGAGCTCCATCACACCATCCAGAGAACCTACCTCTGAGCTCCATCACACAATCCAGAGAACCTACCTCTGAGCTCCATCACACCATCCAGAGAACCTACCTCTGAGCTCCATCACACCATCCAGAGAACCTACCTCTGAGCTCCATCACACCATCCAGAGAACTTACCTCTGAGCTCCATCAGTCCCATCACACCATCCAGAGAACCTACCTCTGAGCTCCATCACACCATACCTCTGAGCTCCATCACACCATCCAGAGAACCTACCTCTGAGCTCCATCACACCATCCAGAGAACTTACCTCTGAGCTCCATCACACCATCCAGAGAACCTACCTCTGAGCTCCATCACACCATCCAGAGAACCTACCTCTGAGCTCCATCACACCATCCAGAGAACCTACCTCTGAGCTCCATCACACCATCCAGAGAACTTACCTCTGAGCTCCATCACACCATCCAGAGAACCTACCTCTGAGCTCCATCACACCATCCAGAGAACCTACCTCTGAGCTCCATCACACCATCCAGAGAACTTACCTCTGAGCTCCATCACACCATCCAGAGAACCTACCTCTGAGCTCCATCACACCATCCATCACACCCATCCAAAATCCCATCACACAATCCAGAGAACCTACCTCTGAACTTCATCGGTCCCATCACACAATCCAGAGAACTTACCTCTGAATTCCTTCATCCCCACCAGGGAAATTCCAACCACCGCTTCTTCTGAGCATCAGGTGTCAAAATCATCTCACTTCCCCATCGCACATTCCGGAGAACTTACCTCTGAGCTCCATAAATCCCATCACACCATCCAGAGAACTTACCTCTGAGCTCCATAAATCCCATCACACCATCCAGAGAACTTACCTCTGAGCCCCATCAGTCCCATCACACAATAGAGAGCACTTACCTCTGAGTTATCTCTTCCTTTCTATTAATGGGTTTCAACTTCAGCATTAGATGGATCCAGTTGTATAGTGAGAAGCCTCACCTCAGAGCTCCATCAGTCCCATCACACAATCTTACCTTCCAGTCATGTCCACCATCAATGGGTTGCTCCTCCTTCTCCTCACTACAGGATTGGATGAATGCCATCTAATGCTGAAGTAGAAGACCCGACCTCTGAGCTCCATCACCACCTCCTCCAACCATCTCTTCTTCCCTGTATTGGGTACAAGGATTTGCAGATCCTAAAAAAAAAGATAAGAACAATCTATTAGCCACATCCGGAGAACTTACCTTTGTCCATGTCCTTCTCTCCATTATTGGGTTGCTACTTCGGCCTTAATTCAGTCTTATACTGTAGTAAGAAGAAGATCCAACCTCTGAGCTCCATCTCCATCACACAATCTGGAGAACCTACCTCTGAGCTCCATCTCCATCACACAATCTGGAGAACCTACCTCTGAGCCATGTCCCCATCTGCACCACTGGGTTGGTCCTCCTTCTCCTCACTATAGGATTGGATGAACGCTATCTAATGCTAAAATAGAAGACCCGACCTTTGAGCTCCATCACCTCCTCCCCCAGAGAACCTCCAACCATCTTCTCAGTAACACATTTAAGGATTTGCAAATAATAAAAAAGTTGAAGAAGAATCTCTGAGCCCCATCTGAAGAACTTACCTCTGAGCCATGTCCTCCTCTCCATTATTGGGTTGCTTCTCTTTCTCCTCACTACAGGATTGGATGATACCATCTAATTCTGAAGTAGAAGACCCGACCTCAGAGCTCCATCACCACCAACCCCAGAGAACTACCAACCATCTCTTCTTCTCAGTATCAGGTAGAAGGATTCTCAGATCCTAAAAAAAGTTTCATTTTTCGGTCCCATCCTGAGAACTTCCCTCTGAGCTCCATCACACATTCCGGAGGACCTACCTCTGAGCTCCATCACACATTCCGGAGGACCTACCTCTGAGCTCCATCACACAATCTGGAGGACCTACCTCTGAGCTCCATCACACAATCCGGAGGACCTACCTCTGAGCTCCATCACACAATCCGGAGGACCTACCTCTGAGCTCCATCACACAATCTGGAGGACCTACCTCTGAGCCATGTCCTCATCTGCATCACTGGGTTGCTCCTCTTTCTCCTCACTATAGGATTGGATGAATGCCATCTAATGCTGAAGTAGAAGACCCGACCTCTGAGCTCCATCACCTCCTCCCCCAGAGAACCTCCAACCATCTTCTCAGTAACAAATTTAAGGATTTGCAGATAATAAAAAAGTTGAAGAATCTCTGAGCCCCATCTGAAGAACTTACCTCTGAGCCATGTCCTTCACTCCATTGTTGGTTTGCTCCTCTTTCTCCTCACTACAGGATTGGATGGATGCCATCTAGAAGACCCAACCTCAGAGCTCCATCACCACCTCCACCAGAGAACCTCCAACCATCTCTTCTTCTCAGTATCAGGTAGAAGGATTCGCAGATCATAAAAAAAGTTGAATTGTTCGCCCCCATCCTGAGAACTTCCCTCTGAGCTCCATCACACAATCCGGAGGACCTACCTCTGAGCTCCGTCACACAATCCGGAGGACCTACCTCTGAGCTCCATCACACAATCCGGGGGACCTACCTCGGAGCTCCATCACACAATCCGGAGGACCTACCTCTGAGCTCCATCACACAATCCGGGGGACCTACCTCGGAGCTCCATCACACAATCCGTAGGACCTACCTCTGAGCTCCATCACACAATCCGGAGGACCTACCTCTGAGCTCCATCACACAATCCGGGGGACCTACCTCTGAGCTCCATCACACAATCCGGAGGACCTACCTCTGAGCTCCATCACACAATCCGGAGGACCTACCTCTGAGCTCCATCACACAATCCGGAGGACTTACCTCTGAGCTCCATCACACAACCCGGAGGACCTACCTCTGAGCTCCATCACACAACCCGGAGGACCTACCTCTGAGCTCCATCACACAATCCGGAGGACTTACCTCTGAGCTCCATCACACAATCCGGAGGACTTACCTCTGAGCTCCATCACACAACCCGGAGGACCTACCTCTGAGCTCCATCACACAATCCGGAGGACCTACCTCTGAGCTCCATCACACAATCCGGGGGACCTACCTCTGAGCTCCATCACACAATCCGGAGGACCTACCTCTGAGCTCCATCACACAACCCGGAGGACCTACCTCTGAGCTCCATCACACAACCCGGAGGACCTACCTCTGAGCTCCATCACACAATCCGGAGGACTTACCTCTGAGCTCCATCACACAACCCGGAGGACCTACCTCTGAGCTCCGTCACACAATCCGGAGGACCTACCTCTGAGCTCCGTCACACAATCGGAGGACCTACCTCTGAGCTCCGTCACACAATCCGTAGGACCTCCCTCTGAGCTCCGTCACACAATCCGGAGGACCTACCTCTGAGCTCCATCACACAATCCGGAGGACCTACCTCTGAGCTCCATCACACAATCCGGAGGACTTACCTCTGAGCTCCATCACACAATCCGTAGGACCTACCTCTGAGCTCCGTCACACAATCCGGAGGACCTACCTCTGAGCTCCATCACACAATCCGGAGGACCTACCTCTGAGCTCCATCACACAATCCGGAGGACTTACCTCTGAGCTCCATCACACAATCCGTAGGACCTACCTCTGAGCTCCGTCACACAATCCGTAGGACCTGCCTCTGAGCTCCGTCACACAATCCGTAGGACCTGCCTCTGAGCTCCGTCACACAATCCGGAGGACCTACCTCTGAGCTCCATCACACAATCCGGAGGACCTACCTCTGAGCTCCATCACACAATCCGGAGGACCTACCTCTGAGCTCCTCTGCTCCTCCTCATTTGTTTTCTGCCATTTTGACTTTTAACGTCCAACTTTCCTAAAAGGCGAAAATTGGATGAAATTTAACGTCCGGAATGGAGAAAATCACCGAAACCCGACCCTTCCCCCGCCTGACCGGATCTTGATGTTTTTGGGGGAAGGCTCCCTTGTGGGGCCCTGCGAGGGGCCACGAGGGGGTTCCTGGCTGCAGAGAACGTACCCCTTTCTGTAGGGTGTAACGGACGGACACCCGGAGAGGTCGGAAGGGGACGCTGGAGGCACCACCAACCTACCCGCTCAGATCTCTGATCTCATTTTCCCTTTCCTGGGCCCCTGCCAGCAGCGTCAGACTACGGGGCCCCCCCCCTCCTGCTTCCATTCAATGGCGGCTTTGCCTGCGCTAATGGCGGCCGGCGAGTCTGAGGGAGGCGCATCCGACCGACCATTAAACCTTCCGCTAAAAGCTGGCGGCTGCATTACGCTGTCACCGGCCGAAATTAACGACCCTAATCTGCCATTTTGCTGTATCCCCTCCCCCCCCCCCCCCCCCCCCCCGTCGCTCTCCTACCCTGATTACCGATGAAATGGCCTCTGCGCTTAACCCCCCCAGCCGCAGCCAATCACAGCTTGGCGTCGGAGCGCCGTCATGGAGTCCTGCAGAGAAAAACGGGAATATATCAATGTGTATTGTCCTCCGGGGACCAGCCGAGCGATTCCAGCCAAATCCATTTCACCGAGAAATTAGCGATTTTTACATTCACCAAAAATGTCGTACAAAATAGCTGCTCATTTTTTTTCATTAGCGTGTAAAAAAAAAAAAAATAATAATAATTTCCTCGCTGCCTGACGTGATTTTAAAAATAAAGAAAATGCATTATACATAAAATAATAATAAAACATAAAAAATCTTATATATCAACATTTTTTTTTCCGCTTATTTCCTTTTTTCTTTTTTTTTTTTACTTGTTGAGAAAAAATAGTAAATTAAAACATTTGAATTGATAGTACACAGGTATACAGTATATTTCTGCTGCTTTTTATTCTTTATTTTTGTATTTTATTGTTACATGTAAAATAATTTCAAATAATAAAAGCAAGGGAAAAAAACAAACATATATATTATTGTAAATGTTTTAGTTACTCAAAAAAAAAAAGTATATGTATTTTATAATATAATAAATAAATATAAATATATATATATATATATATATAATATATATATATATATATATATTTAAAATAAATTATAAAATACATATACTTTTTTGTTATATGTATTTTAAAAAAATAAATAAATTATATATATATATATATATATATATATATATATATATATATATATATAATATATATTTATATATATATATATATATATTTATTAATTATAAAATGCATATACTTTTTTTTTTGGAGTAACTAAAACATTTACAATAATATATATGTTTGTTTTTTTTATAAAAAAAAAAAAATATATATATATATATGTATAAATTAAAAAGATTAAATATAATAAATAAGACATACTACTATAAACATTATTGATAATAAAAAATGCAATAAAAATAAAGAAATCTAGAAACAGCATAATAAAAATAATTTTACAAAGTACAAATAGAAATAAAATACAACATTAAAATATACCAAAAATAATAATAATGAAAAAAATATACATATAATGGAAAATTTAAATTTAAACATATAAAAAGGAAAAATAAAAAGATAAAAATTATAAAGATATTAAATTCTAAAATAATACAAATTAAAAATATAAAAAAAATAAAATTGAATATTAATAAAACAATAAAATATACTACTACTAATAATAAAAACATATAATGAACATAAAAAAGATATAAAAATATTTAAAACAATTTTAATAAAAAGATAAAAACAATGAAAATTTTAAAGATAAATAAAATCTGAAATAAAAAATAATAAAAATGACAAATAGAAAATATAAAATGAAAATATAATAAATAATAAAAATATACCAAAAATAATAATAATTAAAAAAAAATGATGAAAATAAAAAAGCATAATATAAAGATATATAAAATAAAAGATAAAAACAATAAAAATAAAAAAGATAAATAAAATAAAAAGTAAAACAAATTAAAAATATAATAAATAAAATAATAATAGCATATAATAAACATAGAAAATACAATAAAAGCATATACAAAAATCAAAACATAAAAAAACAATAAAAATTAAAAAGATAAATAAAATATGAAAGAAAAAAATATAAAAATGACAAATAGAAGGAAAATATAACATTACAATATAATAAATAATAAAATATACCAAAAATAATAATAATAAAAAAATAAACATGTCACGAATAAAAAATGTATAATACAAAGATATAAAAAAATGAAAAGATAAAAACAAAAAAATGTATAATACAAAGATATAAAAAAATGAAAAGATAAAAACAATAACATTTTAAAAGATAATAAATATAATATAAAATAAAAAATACAAATTAAAAATATATTAAATATACTAATAATAATAATAAAAACATACAATGAACATAAAAATATAAACAAAGATATAAAAAATATACAAAAATAAAAACATAAAAAAACTGTAAAAATTAAAAAGATATATAAAATCTGAGATAAAAAAAATAATAAAAGTTAGAAATGGCAATAAATATAATATAAAACTAAAATATAAACAATAATAAAATATACTAAAATAATAATATCAATAAAAATATAATGCAAATAAAAATACATAATAAAAACATGTAAAAATGTAATAAAACAAAAAAACAGAGAAAAGATAAAATAAAAAAATAAAAAATCATTAAAATAAATCACAGCTGCGTGATAATCCGCCTTCATTTCCTCTTCCTCTGATGCAATTTGCTGAAATGGAGAAATTTTGGTAAAATTAGGAAAGTGAAAGCGGTCATCCTTAATGCCCTCCCATCTTTGTGTCGGTTTCTTTCCACAAAGACAAATAAATGTCTTCCCCTGACGTTGGAGTGTCAGTTCCTCTGGTTTTGTGGACACCAGTCACAGCTGCACATATTTTGGAAGGGTATCAGGCCCTGGGCTCCCTCGGGTGGTGTATTCAGGGAGTGAGTTTCCCCGGCGGCGGCGGCGGCGTAGGCCGCTTGTTATTGATGGTGAACCTCGGCGCGGTTTCTCTCGGGGGTTTCGCCGTGTTCTATTGATCCGCCATTATTCCTAATTTATCATATCCAGTCTCCGGGGACGGGAGCCGTGTAATGTCTTTGTTCTTCCCGGCTGACAGGAAACGCGGCCAGCGGCTGACAGCCCAGCGGAAGCTCCGCGCCGACACATGGCGGCCGCTCCGAGCCAGCTGGCGGGACGCCACATAAAATCCGCCAATCCATATTCTCTCCTGTAATCTTTCTTCATGTAAAAGTTACACCACCCCCCCCCCCCCCCCCCCAGCACACCGGCTGACATCTGAAATCAGGCTCCCTAAAGAGGGCGTGTGTGTGCGCTCCACATAATGATCGCCAGCCCCGCCCCCCCCACTGCGCCAAATTGGCGCTGACCAATGAAGACAAAGCGCCAAAATTCGGTCAGGTTTGCTCCTTGCAGGAAGTACAGAGGTCACGTGACTGACCCCCAAAACCTGATCTCATCCTTCTGAGCTGACCCGCCCCTGCTGAATGTTGTGGGTGGGCAGAGAAGGGGAGGAGCTGAGCTGTACCACCCCCGAGGGGGGTAATAAACAATGATTATTGAATGAATAAATAATGAGATAACATGGCCGCTTTCCCAGCATGCACTGCAGTCACCGTGAGGAGCCGCGCAGATCAAAAGAAACATTCCCAGCATGCATTTCTGTAGTCGCTGTGGGCGGAGCAACCGAACTATATAGAACAGGCGTCTTCACCGCGTCTTCCGCGCTTCCGTTGCGCGTTTTCCTGCGGTCACCATGCACGCCGCAGATAAGCAATGAAGATTTTATTTTCGGCAGCGCCAATCTACCTCGCAGGATAAAAGTGACTCCGCCTACCCCGCGCTGCTGCAGAACGTCCCTTCCTCCTCGGAACCCCGCCCTCTGCTCCTCGCAGTAACGCATTACACGCCATTTAAGAATTGCACCCGATATGATTTATTTCTGGAATGTTCTGGAATTCCCTCCCCTCCCCCGATCGGAGTCACTCCCACACCTCTATCCGCACCGATGCGTTTCGGAAATGTCAGGTGTCCTCCATCTTCCTCCCCTCCCCCGCTCTGCACAGTCAGCGCAAATCCCTCCAATACATCAACTCCACTTCCAGGTCCACTTATCCGGCGCGTTCCCCGATCAGACGCGGCGAGGCGACTGCGGTTATTTCACGGCCTGTTACCCTCCCCCGCCGCGCCGTAATGAGAACAGATGAGTGTGTGAAGAGGTCGCCGTACCGACCCCCCCGACGCCCCCGACACCACTTATCACTGTCACCAATGCTGAGGGGGCTCTCCGGGGGGGGCTGAGTCACCCCCCCTTCACTTATGTCCCACCCCCCGACGTCACCCCCTTCACTTCTGTCCATCCCCCGGAGTCACCCCCCTTCACTTCTGTCCCTCCCCCGGAGTCACCCCCCCTTCACTTCTGTCCATCCCCCGGAGTCACCCCCCCTTCACTTCTGTCCCTCCCCCGACGTCACCCCCTTCACTTCTGTCCATCCCCCGACGTCACCCCCTTCACTTCTGTCCATCCCCCGGAGTCACCCCCCTTCACTTCTGTCCCTCCCCCGACGTCACCCCCCTTCACTTCTGTCCATCCCCCGGAGTCACCCCCCTTCACTTCTGTCCCACCCCCGGAGTCACCCCCCTTCACTTCTGTCCGTCCCCCGGAGTCACCCCCCTTCACTTCTGTCCCACCCCCGACGTCACCCCCCCTTCACTTCTGTCCCTCCCCCGGAGTCACCCCCCCTTCACTTCTGTCCCTCCCCCGACGTCACCCCCTTCACTTCTGTCCATCCCCCGGAGTCACCCCCCTTCACTTCTGTCCCACCCCCGACGTCACCCCCCCTTCACTTCTGTCCCTCCCCCGGAGTCACCCCCCCCCTTCCCTTCTGTCCCTCCCCCGGAGTCACCCCCCCCTTCACTTCTGTCCCTCCCCCGGAGTCACCCCCCCTTCACTTCTGTCCCTCCCCCGACGTCACCCCCTTCACTTCTGTCCATCCCCCGGAGTCACCCCCCCTTCACTTCTGTCCCTCCCCCGGAGTCACCCCCTTCACTTCTGTCCCTCCCCCGGAGTCACCCCCTTCACTTCTGTCCCTCCCCCGGAGTCACCCCCCCCTTCACTTCTGTCCCTCCCCCGGAGTCACCCCCTTCACTTCTGTCCCTCCCCCGGAGTCACCCCCCCCTTCACTTCTGTCCCTCCCCCGGAGTCACCCCCTTCACTTCTGTCCCTCCCCCGGAGTCACCCCCCCCTTCACTTCTGTCCCTCCCCCCCCCCCCCCCGGAGTCACCCCCCCCTCACTTCTGTCCATCCCCCGGAGTCACCCCCCTTCACTTCTGTCCCACCCCCGGAGTCACCCCCCTTCACTTCTGTCCGTCCCCCGGAGTCACCCCCCCTTCACTTCTGTCCCTCCCCCGGAGTCACCCCCCCTTCACTTCTGTCCCTCCCCCGACGTCACCCCCTTCACTTCTGTCCCTCCCCCGGAGTCACCCCCCTTCACTTCTGTCCATCCCCCGGAGTCACCCCCCTTCACTTCTGTCCCTCCCCCGGAGTCACCCCCCTTCACTTCTGTCCCTCCCCCGGAGTCACCCCCTTCACTTCTGTCCCTCCCCCGGTGTCACCCCCTTCACTTCTGTCCCTCCCCCGGAGTCACCCCCCTTCACTTCTGTCCCTCCCCCGGAGTCACCCCCTTCACTTCTGTCCCTCCCCCGGATTCACCCCCCCTTCACTTCTGTCCCTCCCCCGGAGTCACCCCCCTTCACTTCTGTCCCTCCCCCGGAGTCACCCCCCTTCACTTCTGTCCCTCCCCCGGAGTCACCCCCTTCACTTCTGTCCCTCCCCCGGATTCACCCCCCCTTCACTTCTGTCCCTCCCCCGGAGTCACCCCCCTTCACTTCTGTCCCTCCCCCGGAGTAACCTTCTGTCCAGTGTCCACATACACAATATAACACATAGGATAAATATAATATAGAGATATAAAATATTATACATTACAGGATACATATAATATACTATATAAAACAGAAAACAATACATAGGATATAATACATATAATATTCAGTATAATATAATAAAGATACAAAATATAATATATATATATACATATAATAACACAAACACAAAATACAACACATATGACACCTCTAAGGAAGATATAAAGTGCTGTATATATCATGTACATTATAACAATGTCATTCAATTATATTTTAAATAAATATTAAATATTTTAAAATAAAATAGAATTCATATCATATAATACAGATAATATCATTATATAATATACACGATACATACTTTATAATACACAATATAATACATAGGATACATATAATATACAAATATAAAATGTAACACATTACAGGATACATATAATATACGATATAATACAGAGAATAATACAATACAACCCATCGGACAGATATAATACACAGACTATAATAATATTGATACATATTACGGCATTCTGCTTGCAGGAAAGGTGGCGGGATTCTGAGATCAGGGCGGAGTCATGGCCTGTGCCCCTCCCCTCACTGGTCACATGACATACCGAGAAGACGCGTCATTGGGACCGCCCACTGCGCCAGGCCTACAATCAGCGGACAGGAAGACCCCCGGCCTCATCTCCTCCATCGCAGAGATTTCAATCATTCTACAAACGAGTGAATTTAGATTTTTTTAAAATAAAACAGGGAAAGCCCAGACCTCAGGGGCGGGCCTTATAGCGACCCCGCCCCCGCGGAGCAGAACACATCGCTGCGTTTTCTGCCAGGCATTGGTCAGCAGGTGATGTGAAATGCGCCGGCGCTGACAGGTGGGCCCGGACTGGATCCCATGGACTTTGGCGCCTAGCTCCGCCCCTGGCGGTTTGAGCGGTCATTTTTTTTATTTTGTTCCCCTCTCATTGGCTCCCGTCCGATCGTCACATTTTCTAAACCTTCTCCCTCTAGCGGCTGCATATCAGGCAGTGCAGTCGGCATCCCTGCTGAACGGGAGCTGAGATAAAAGGTTCGCTCGGGACGTGCGGCTGCGAATGTCGCTGGGGCTGCAGACTTGAGAGGGAAAACACTGCCGAGGCAATATTACCCCCCCACCCCACGGCCCCCCATATGTAATTACATAGAGATGAATGTAGAAGGGCGGAGAAGGTGCGTCGGATTCAGACGCGTCGGTGTTGGATGGGCGATCAATGAACGTTCGTTCTGATTATCTCTCCGGCGTTCGGGTAATGCACTCTCTCCTCGCTCACCTCCGCCGCGGCCGCCGACTCCATAAAAGTCCCTTAACTGCGGGAGAGCGCGGCGCGGCCCCCATAACTCTCGCTGACGTTAATGAGCGCTGCAGATCCTCATCGCCTCTTATAAATGGTGCAATTAGCCGGTGCGGCATAAATAGGCATCCTCGGCCGGAGGGGGGGAGGGAGGGAGGGCGAGCGGCTGCCTATGCGAGGGGGCGAACGCACGCTCAGCGATACAAATACCGCCGCCCGGTGCCAAATCATGGAGATAACAATCCTCTTTAACCTCAATTACCTCCTCCGGGCAGGCGAGGGCCTCTGCGGTCAAATAGAGGGGAATAAAAAATGGCGATGGCGAAAAACGCGCGCGTGCGCTCTCCGGTCGCCGAGCGAAGAGCGCCGCCGCCTGCCGGGTTAAAGTCACCGCGTCATAATCATTCCGCCATTTTGACAAAATGTCTGATTTTTCAGCGGGAGTTGTGAGACTTCGAAGCAGATGGGAGCAGAAATGGGCGCCGCGGCGATGAGGACTGAGCCAATCACATGCGGTTAAAGGGGCAAATACAGAAATTCCGACTCCTCCCCCTAATTACGATGAAGTTCTTCGATTCCGAATGTCTTAAATCTCCAGAAAGCGGATTTTATATTCGATAGTTTTCTCCTGTATGGTAATAAAGATGGCCGCCTCGTATCGCCATCCTTGACCCGTCTTTGACGCGGCGGTAATAATATGCGTTGTTTTATCTCCGAGCACCGGCACAGAACCCCCTTCCGGGACCCATCTGTCTCCCGCCCGCCCCCCATCCCCGGGGCACCTCTCAGATTTTTTTACAGGCTCTGCGGATATACGAGGCGTGGATAGCGAGCCCGCGGCCGCGCACGTAAAAACCGAGTTCCGAGGCGCAGCGACATCGTTTTTCATGGCGGGAACACAGAACGACTTTCACGGCCGGATATAAAGGTTTAGAGCCTCAGTAAAAAAGATGGCTTCTCGGCGGGCAACGAGAGCGGTAAATCTGCGCTCCGACGCGTCCTGTAAGTGGCGAGAAGGAGAGAAGAATCGATCTGCGGCTTTATCTCCCCGAGAAGAAGGCGAGACGCAACGCCGCGATTCAGTGATAATATCTGCTGCCATTTCAGGGGGACAGATGGCGAGAACCTGGGCCCAGGAGCTTACCATCTACCAGTACAATGATCACCTGGACCCAGGAGCTTACCATCTACCAGTACAATGATCACCTGGGCCCAGGAGCTTACCATCTACCAGTACAGATCACCTGGGCCCAGGAGCTTACCATCTACCAGTACAGATCACCTGGGCCCAGGAGCTTACCATCTACCATTACAATGATCACCTGGGCCCAGGAGCTTACCATCTACCAGTACAGTGATCAGCTGGGCCCAGGAGCTTACCATCTACCAGTACAGATCACCTGGACCCAGGAGCTTACCATCTACCAGTACAATGATCACCTGGGCCCAGGAGCTTACCATCTACCAGTACAATGATCACCTGGGCCCAGGAGCTTACCATCTACCAGTACAGATCACCTGGGCCCAGGAGCTTACCATCTACCAGTACAGATCACCTGGACCCAGGAGCTTACCATCTACCAGTACAATGATCACCTGGGCCCAGGAGCTTACCATCTACCAGTACAATGATCACCTGGACCCAGGAGCTTACCATCTACCAGTACAGATCACCTGGACCCAGGAGCTTACCATCTACCAGTACAGTGATCACCTGGGCCCAGGAGCTTACCATCTACCAGTACAACGATCACCTGGGCCCAGGAGCTTACCATCTACCAGTACAGTGATCACCTGGACCCAGGAGCTTACCATCTACCAGTACAGTGATCACCTGGGCCCAGGAGCTTACCATCTACCAGTACAGATCACCTGGGCCCTGGAGCTTACCATCTACCAGTACAATGATCACCTGGACCCAGGAGCTTACCATCTACCAGTACAGTGATCACCTGGGCCCAGGAGCTTACCATCTACCAGTACAATGATCACCTGGACCCAGGAGCTTACCATCTACCAGTACAGTGATCACCTGGGCCCAGGAGCTTACCATCTACCAGTACAGATCACCTGGGCCCTGGAGCTTACCATCTACCAGTACAGTGATCACCTGGGCCCAGGAGCTCACCATCTACCAGTACAATGATCACCTGGGCCCAGGAGCTTACCATCTACCAGTACAGATCACCTGGACCCAGGAGCTTACCATCTACCAGTACAGCGATCACCTGGGCCCAGGAGCTTACCATCTACCAGTACAGTGATCACCTGGACCCAGGAGCTTACCATCTACCAGTACAGATCACCTGGGCCCTGGAGCTTACCATCTACCAGTACAGTGATCACCTGGGCCCAGGAGCTTACCATCTACCAGTACAACGATCACCTGGGCCCAGGAGCTTACCATCTACCAGTACAGATCACCTGGACCCAGGAGCTTACCATCTACCAGTACAGCGATCACCTGGGCCCAGGAGCTTACCATCTACCAGTACAGTGATCACCTGGGCCCAGGAGCTTACCATCTACCAGTACAACGATCACCTGGGCCCAGGAGCTTACCATCTACCAGTACAGATCACCTGGACCCAGGAGCTTACCATCTACCAGTACAGTGATCACCTGGACCCAGGAGCTTACCATCTACCAGTACAGATCACCTGGACCCAGGAGCTTACCATCTACCAGTACAGTGATCACCTGGACCCAGGAGCTTACCATCTACCAGTACAGTGATCACCTGGGCCCAGGAGCTTACCATCTACCAGTACAGTGATCACCTGGACCCAGGAGCTTACCATCTACCAGTACAATCATCACCTGGACCCAGGAGCTTACCATCTACCAGTACAATGATCACCTGGGCCCAGGAGATTACCATCTACCAGTACAGTGATTGGATTCATCACCATGGAACGCGTTGTCCCGGAGAGTCGATGAGAAGTCACTGATCGATCGGTCCGCCTGTCTGGGGGGTTTTCAGAGGTCGGCGCTACAACCCGCCGGATTCCACCAACGTAAGCGCCCGTCGGGGGGACACTCAGAGCGCCGGCGATAATCCATCACCGCGGTGACCTCTGCGACCCCCAACCAGCGATGTCACCGATGGCGGATAATTGGACGATTCAGTCGCTACAAATTAAATTCGACATCTTCCCAAATCGCATTGGCGGCTCCGGCGTCTGCGCTAATTCAATCCGAAAGACGCAAGGTCCATTATGTGCGGCGGTGGCCCCGTCACGTGATTGCGCTGAAGTCTGGGGTGCCATTCTCCCCCCAGTGCAGTCTCTGCGCACACCGACGCGTTTCGATGTGACCTGATATTTGGCGGGACGTGTAAATGGCGCGGTATTTATCAGGCCCGGCACAGGGATCCATTGGACCGCTGACTGCGAGCGAATCGGGAGGGACACCATGATCGCCGACGGACTCGATCAGGCGCTTTGGGCTCGCTCTCGACTGTCCGTTTCGGTGCTTCAAGTAAACGGGCCGCCAGCGTCAACTCTGCGTCATAGCGCGTTGCGGCAGGACGTATGCGTCAGAGGAGCGCGGTGTACATGGGGTGAGGTGTTAACGCACGTAACATGTCTGATTTTCCCGCGATTCACCACACTGGAAAGGTGTGATTGGGTGATAGAGGGGGCGTGGCCACACCTGTGAATGGGCCCCAAACAAGTCCCAACCCACGAGGATCCTTCCCACCATTATTTCTGGCCAGCGCTGTGCACATTTACAGTTCCGTGCGGAGTGCGGAGTGAGGGGCGCTGGATTGTACTGTAGGGGGGGCATTCCGTATGAGGAAGGGCCCATTTTTTCCGATATCATGCGTGGCGGGAGATGAACGGGCCGCCAAACGCACTGAAACGTCCAAAAAATCAGACGGGACACCAATTCTGTACAGCACTGAGGTAACGGGGAGGGGCCACCCCAGTGGGTTGTGCCTGCTCACCCCCTGGTGGGTTCTGCCTGCTCACCCCCTGGCCACCCCGGTGGGTTCTGTCTGCTCACCCCCTGGTGGGTTCTGCCTGCTCACCCCCTGGCCCCCCTGGTGGGTTCTGTCTGCTCTCCCCCTGGCCCCCCTGGTGGGTTGTGCCTGCTCACCCCCTGGTGGGTTCTGCCTGCTCACCTCCTGGTTCCCCTGGTGGGTTCTGTCTGCTCACCCCCTGGCCCCCCTGGTGGGTTCTGCTCACTCACCCCCTGGGGGGTTATGCCTGCTCACACCCTGGGGGGTTATGCCTGCTCACCCCCTGGCCCCCCTGGTGGGTTCTGTCTTCTCACCCCCTGGCCCCCCCGGTGGGTTCTGTCTGCTCACCCCCTGGCCCCCCTGGCGGGTTCTGTCTGCTCACCCCCTGGCGGGTTCTGTCTGCTCACCCCCTGGTGGGTTCTGCCTGCTCACCCCCTGGTGGGTTCTGCCTGCTCACCCCCTGGGGGGTTATGCCTGCTCACACCCTGGGGGGTTATGCCTGCTCACCCCCTGGCCCCCCTGGTGGGTTCTGTCTGCTCACCCCCTGGCCCCCCTGGTGGGTTCTGTCTGCTCACCCCCTGGCGGGTTCTGTCTGCTCACCCCCTGGCGGGTTCTGTCTGCTCACCCCCTGGCGGGTTCTGTCTGCTCACCCCCTGGTCCCCCTGGTGGGTTCTGTCTGCTCACCCCCTGGTCCCCCTGGCGGGTTCTGTCTGCTCACCCCCTGGTCCCCCTGGTGGGTTCTGTCTGCTCACCCCCTGGCCCCCCTGTAAGGCAGGTGCCTATGAGGGGTTAATGTTTTTCTGGGCATTTCTCCTCCTCTGAGTCGGCCAGGTGTCGGTCGTTACAATGTAGATGTGTGGGGGGGGGGGGGGGGGGGGGGATCTGAGGGATTTTCCCACCAGAGATTCCCATAAATCTCCCTGAATTATCCTGCTGGAAACAAATGCCAAGATCTTGTTCTGTCGGTCTGGGCCCTGATTTGGGGTCCCTTATTTGGGGGGCCCAGTTGGGGTTCCCTGAGGACCTGCCAATCATGGACTCTAAGGACACTCGCTGCCTCTTGTTGGACCCTCTGGCTGTTATTCAGGTAGGATCACCTTGTGGGCAGTATTACCCCCCCCCCCCCCCCCCCCCCCCCATACAGGAATGAGGGGAGAAGAACTCCACCTGATTGTTTTCCTTTCTTCACTAAAGTGACTGTTCAGCATTAATTGCCCCGCCTGATGTCTCTCAAAGGGGAGCATGCGCGGCGTATGTAAAGTACAGGGCTGACAACACAGCAAGGGGGCGGAGCTAGAGGATGGTGCAACACAGCAAGGGGGCGGAGCTAGAGGATGGTGCAACACAGCAAGGGGGCGGAGCTAGAGGAAGAGGCAACACCGCAAGGGGGCGGAGCTAGAGGAAGAGGCAACACCGCAAGGGGGCGGAGCTAGAGGAAGAGGCAACACCGCAAGGGGGGCGGAGCTAGAGGAAGAGGCAACACCGCAAGGGGGCGGAGCTAGAGGAAGAGGCAACACAGCAGGGGGGCGGAGCTAGACGATGAGGCAACACAGCAAGGGGGTGGAGCTAGAGGAAGAGGCAACACAGCAAGGGGGTGGAGCTAGAGGAAGAGGCAACACAGCAAGGGGGTGGAGCTAGAGAAAGAGGCAACACAGCAAGGGGGGTGGAGCTAGAGGAAGAGGCAACACAGCAAGGGGGTGGAGCTAGAGGAAGAGGCAACACAGCAAGGGGCGGGGCTAGAGGAAGATGCAATACACAGGTCTAACACACAGAGTGCTGTTCAGGGGGAAGTAATGTGGTGTTGCCAAGGACTACAGTATTGTCATTGCTTAAAGCAGCCAATCAGCCAGGAGACGGGTGACATGGCAGGGGCGGCGGATCCTCTGGTAGTGGAGGGGTATAAGCGCGTGCCTAGGGACCCCGGCCTGGAGATCTTCCTGCTTGCAGCCCTGCCCCCCCCTGGCAAATCCTTCTCCTCGACGCCTCGCCCAACTGGCAGAACCTTCTGCTGGCGGCTCTGCCTGCTGCGCCCCTGGCCCTGCCTTCTCCTCCTCTGTCGGGTATATAAAGGGTCCTCGCCAGGAATTGTCACATTTATTGCCCCATCAGGGCTGAGTGACCCCGGCGCTCCTTTCATCTCTTCCAATCACCGGCCATTGTCAGCGTTAATCGCTTTCCAGCGCATCTCCCATTCACCGCGGACAGCGATTGTGTACTGTGTGTCCCCGCCGCGCATTCACCTCGCCGACTGCCCCGAGAGTCTGTAACCCCCCTCCCCCCCAACCACTGTCCTCAGGTGACCTTCAATGGCTCACCGCCACAATCCCCAGACAGATCACAGGTAGAGTGTCAGCTCCCAGGACGAGCCTCTCATAGGACCGCTCAGGTGAGCTCCCAGGTATGGGGTCTGTAGAGTGTCAGCTCCCAGGACGAGCCTCTCATAGGACTGCTCAGGTGAGCTCCCAGGTATGGGGTCTGTAGAGTGTCAGCTCCCAGGACGAGCCTCTCATAGGACCGCTCAGGTGAGCTCCGAGGTATGGGGTCTGTAGAGTGTCAGCTCCCAGGACGAGCCTCTCATAGGACTGCTCAGGTGAGCTCCCAGGTATGGGGTCTGTAGAGTGTCAGCTCCCAGGACGAGCCTCTCATAGGACTGCTCAGGTGAGCTCCCAGGTATGGGGTCTGTAGAGTGTCAGCTCCCAGGACGAGCCTCTCATAGGACCGCTCAGGTGAGCTCCCAGGTATGGGGTCTGTAGAGTGTCAGCTCCCAGGACGAGCCCCTCATAGGACTGCTCAGGTGAGCTCCCAGGTATGGGGTCTGTAGAGTGTCAGCTCCCAGGACGAGCCTCTCATAGGACCGCTCAGGTGAGCTCCCAGGTATGGGGTCTGTAGAGTGTCAGCTCCCAGGACGAGCCTCTCATAGGACTGCTCAGGTGAGCTCCCAGGTATGGGGTCTGTAGAGTGTCAGCTCCCAGGACGAGCCTCTCATAGGACTGCTCAGGTGAGCTCCCAGGTATGGGGTCTGTAGAGTGTCAGCTCCCAGGACGAGCCTCTCATAGGACTGCTCAGGTGAGCTCCCAGGTATGGGGTCTGTAGAGTGTCAGCTCCCAGGACGAGCCTCTCATAGGACCGCTCAGGTGAGCTCCCAGGTATGGGGTCTGTAGAGTGTCAGCTCCCAGGACGAGCCTCTCATAGGACCGCTCAGGTGAGCTCCCAGGTATGAGGTCTGTAGAGTGTCAGCTCCCAGGACGAGCCTCTCATAGGACTGCTCAGGTGAGCTCCCAGGTATGGCGTCTGTAGAGTGTCAGCTCCTAGGACGAGCCTCTCATAGGACCGCTCAGGTGAGCTCCCAGGTATGGGGTCTGTAGAGTGTCAGCTCACAGGACGAGCCTCTCATAGGACTGCTCAGGTGAGCTCCCAGGTATGGGGTCTGTAGAGTGTCAGCTCCCAGGACGAGCCCCTCATAGGACCGCTCAGGTGAGCTCCCAGGTATGGGGTCTGTAGAGTGTCAGCTCCCAGGACGAGCCTCTCATAGGACCGCTCAGGTGAGCTCCCAGGTATGGGGTCTGTAGAGTGTCAGCTCCCAGGACGAGCCCCTCATAGGACTGCTCAGGTGAGCTCCCAGGTATGGGGTCTGTAGAGTGTCAGCTCATAGGACGAGTCTCTCATAGGACCGCTCAGGTGAGCTCCCAGGTATGGGGTCTGTAGAGTGTCAGCTCCCAGGACGAGCCTCTCATAGGACTGCTCAGGTGAGCTCCCAGGTATGGGGTCTGTAGAGTGTCAGCTCCCAGGACGAGCCTCTCATAGGACTGCTCAGGTGAGCTCCCAGGTATGGGGTCTGTAGAGTGTCAGCTCCCAGGACGAGCCTCTCATAGGACCGCTCAGGTGAGCTCCCAGGTATGGGGTCTGTAGAGTGTCAGCTCATAGGACGAGCCTCTCATAGGACTGCTCAGGTGAGCTCCCAGGTATGGGGTCTGTAGAGTGTCAGCTCATAGGACGAGTCTCTCATAGGACCGCTCAGGTGAGCTCCCAGGTATGGGGTCTGTAGAGTGTCAGCTCCCAGGACGAGCCTCTCATAGGACTGCTCAGGTGAGCTCCCAGGTATGGGGTCTGTAGAGTGTCAGCTCCCAGGACGAGCCTCTCATAGGACTGCTCAGGTGAGCTCCCAGGTATGGGGTCTGTAGAGTGTCAGCTCCCAGGACGAGCCTCTCATAGGACCGCTCAGGTGAGCTCCCAGGTATGGGGTCTGTAGAGTGTCAGCTCATAGGACGAGTCTCTCATAGGACTGCTCAGGTGAGCTCCCAGGTATGGGGTCTGTAGAGTGTCAGCTCCCAGGACGAGCCTCTCATAGGACTGCTCAGGGGAGCTCCCAGGTATGGGGTCTGTAGAGTGTCAGCTCCAGGGACGAGCCCCTCATAGGACTGCTCAGGTGAGCTCCCAGGTATGGGGTCTGTAGAGTGTCAGCTCCCAGGACGAGCCTCTCATAGGACTGCTCAGGGGAGCTCCCAGGTATGGGGTCTGTAGAGTGTCAGCTCCAGGGACGAGCCCCTCATAGGACTGCTCAGGTGAGCTCCCAGGTATGGGGTCTGTAGAGTGTCAGCTCCCAGGACGAGCCCCTCATAGGACCGCTCAGGTGAGCTCCCAGGTATGGGGTCTGTAGAGTGTCAGCTCCCAGGACGAGCCCCTCATAGGACTGCTCAGGTGAGCTCCCAGGTATGGGGTCTGTAGAGTGTCAGCTCCCAGGACGAGCCTCTCATAGGACCGCTCAGGTGAGCTCCCAGGTATGGGGTCTGTAGAGTGTCAGCTCCAAGGACGAGCCTCTCATAGGACTGCTCAGGTGAGCTCCCAGGTATGGGGTCTGTAGAGTGTCAGCTCCCAGGACGAGCCTCTCATAGGACCGCTCAGGTGAGCTCCCAGGTATGGGGTCTGTAGAGTGTCAGCTCCCAGGACGAGCCTCTCATAGGACCGCTCAGGTGAGCTCCCAGGTATGGGGTCTGTAGAGTGTCAGCTCATAGGACGAGTCTCTCATAGGACCGCTCAGGTGAGCTCCCAGGTATGGGGTCTGTAGAGTGTCAGCTCCCAGGACGAGCCTCTCATAGGACTGCTCAGGTGAGCTCCCAGGTATGGGGTCTGTAGAGTGTCAGCTCCCAGGACGAGCCTCTCATAGGACCGCTCAGGTGAGCTCCCAGGTATGGGGTCTGTAGAGTGTCAGCTCCCAGGACGAGCCTCTCATAGGACTGCTCAGGTGAGCTCCCAGGTATGGGGTCTGTAGAGTGTCAGCTCCCAGGACGAGCCTCTCATAGGACTGCTCAGGTGAGCTCCCAGGTATGGGGTCTGTAGAGTGTCAGCTCCCAGGACGAGCCTCTCATAGGACTGCTCAGGTGAGCTCCCAGGTATGGGGTCTGTAGAGTGTCAGCTCCCAGGACGAGCCTCTCATAGGACCGCTCAGGTGAGCTCCCAGGTATGGGGTCTGTAGAGTGTCAGCTCCCAGGACGAGCCCCTCATAGGACTGCTCAGGTGAGCTCCCAGGTATGGGGTCTGTAGAGTGTCAGCTCCCAGGACGAGCCTCTCATAGGACCGCTCAGGTGAGCTCCCAGGTATGGGGTCTGTAGAGTGTCAGCTCCCAGGACGAGCCTCTCATAGGACCGCTCAGGTGAGCTCCCAGGTATGGGGTCTGTAGAGTGTCAGCTCCCAGGACGAGCCTCTCATAGGACTGCTCAGGTGAGCTCCCAGGTATGGGGTCTGTAGAGTGTCAGCTCCCAGGACGAGCCTCTCATAGGACCGCTCAGGTGAGCTCCCAGGTATGGGGTCTGTAGAGTGTCAGCTCCCAGGACGAGCCCCTCATAGGACTGCTCAGGTGAGCTCCCAGGTATGGGGTCTGTAGAGTGTCAGCTCCCAGGACGAGCCTCTCATAGGACCGCTCAGGTGAGCTCCCAGGTATGGGGTCTGTAGAGTGTCAGCTCCCAGGACGAGCCTCTCATAGGACCGCTCAGGTGAGCTCCCAGGTATGGGGTCTGTAGAGTGTCAGCTCCCAGGACGAGTCTCTCATAGGACCGCTCAGGTGAGCTCCCAGGTATGGGGTCTGTAGAGTGTCAGCTCCCAGGACGAGCCTCTCATAGGACCGCTCAGGTTTCAGATAAAGATTGCATTTATTTGTTGACTTGATTAGTGTTAGGGGGTCAGGATAAAGGGGACCTGTCATGTGATGTCAGCCCCCCCCCGCCCTGACAGGTATTTATTACCGATCACAGGACTCCCCCTGACAATGCATTCATCTTCTTTCCTCTCAAGGACAGCTCCATCTTTGTTCAGGCATCATCCACTTCCTGGACTGAGATGCCGGCTCAGATGACACATTCATGTAAATCCTGGTGCCTGTGCTGACAAATGTCTGACACAGATCAGCCCCTGATGTAGCCTCTCGCCTTGACTGGATACAAAGTTACAATGTTGCCCAGGTGATCATTGTACTGGTAGATGGTAAGCTCCTGGGCCCAGGTGATCACTGTACTGGTAGATGGTAAGCTCCTGGGCCCAGGTGATCATTGTACTGGTAGATGGTAAGCTCCTGGGTCCAGGTGATCACTGTACTGGTAGATGGTAAGCTCCTGGGCCCAGGTGATCTGTACTGGTAGATGGTAAGCTCCTGGGTCCAGGTGATCACTGTACTGGTAGATGGTAAGCTCCTGGGTCCAGGTGATCACTGTACTGGTAGATGGTAAGCTCCTGGGCCCAGGTGATCTGTACTGGTAGATGGTAAGCTCCTGGGTCCAGGTGATCATTGTACTGGTAGATGGTAAGCTCCTGGGTCCAGGTGATCACTGTACTGGTAGATGGTAAGCTCCTGGGCCCAGGTGATCTGTACTGGTAGATGGTAAGCTCCTGGGTCCAGGTGATCACTGTACTGGTAGATGGTAAGCTCCTGGGTCCAGGTGATCACTGTACTGGTAGATGGTAAGCTCCTGGGTCCAGGTGATTACTGTACTGGTAGATGGTAAGCTCCTGGGTCCAGGTGATGATTGTACTGGTAGATGGTAAGCTCCTGGGCCCAGGTGATGATTGTACTGGTAGATGGTAAGCTCCTGGGCCCAGGTGATGATTGTACTGGTAGATGGTAAGCTCCTGGGCCCAGGTGATCTGTACTGGTAGATGGTAAGCTCCTGGGCCCAGGTGATGATTGTACTGGTAGATGGTAAGCTCCTGGGCCCAGGTGATCACTGTACTGGTAGATGGTAAGCTCCTGGGCCCAGGTGATCACTGTACTGGTAGATGGTAAGCTCCTGGACCCAGGTGATCATTGTACTGGTAGATGGTAAGCTCCTGGGTCCAGGTGGTCTGTACTGGTAGATGGTAAGCTCCTGGGTCCAGGTGATCATTGTACTGGTAGATGGTAAGCTCCTGGGTCCAGGTGATCATTGTACTGGTAGATGGTAAGCTCCTGGGCCCAGGTGATCTGTACTGGTAGATGGTAAGCTCCTGGGTCCAGGTGATGATTGTACTGGTAGATGGTAAGCTCCTGGGTCCAGGTGATCTGTACTGGTAGATGGTAAGCTCCTGGGCCCAGGTGATCATTGTACTGGGTGATCTGTACTGGTAGATGGTAAGCTCCTGGGTCCTGGTCCTGGGCCCAGGTGATCTGTACTGGTAGATGGTAAGCTCCTGGGCCAGGTGATCTGTGTACTGGTAGATGGTAAGCTCCTGGGCCCAGGTGATCTGTACTGGTAGATGGTACTGGTAGATGGTAAGCTCCTGGGCCAGGTGATCATTGTACTGGTAGATGGTAAGCTCCTGGGTCCAGGTGATCACTGTACTGGTAGATGGTAAGCTCCTGGGCCCAGGTGATCATTGTACTGGTAGATGGTAAGCTCCTGGGCCCAGGTGATCACTGTACTGGTAGATGGTAAGCTCCTGGGTCCAGGTGATCATTGTACTGGTAGATGGTAAGCTCCTGGGCCCAGGTGATCATTGTACTGGTAGATGGTAAGCTCCTGGGTCCAGGTGATCATTGTACTGGTAGATGGTAAGCTCCTGGGTCCAGGTGATCATTGTACTGGTAGATGGTAAGCTCCTGGGTCCAGGTGATCATTGTACTGGTAGATGGTAAGCTCCTGGGTCCAGGTGATCATTGTACTGGTAGATGGTAAGCTCCTGGGTCCAGGTGATCATTGTACTGGTAGATGGTAAGCTCCTGGGTCCAGGTGATCATTGTACTGGTAGATGGTAAGCTCCTGGGCCCAGGTGATCATTGTACTGGTAGATGGTAAGCTCCTGGGTCCAGGTGATCATTGTACTGGTAGATGGTAAGCTCCTGGGCCCAGGTGATCATTGTACTGGTAGATGGTAAGCTCCTGGGTCCAGGTGATCATTGTACTGGTAGATGGTAAGCTCCTGGGTCCAGGTGATCATTGTACTGGTAGATGGTAAGCTCCTGGGCCCAGGTGATCATTGTACTGGTAGATGGTAAGCTCCTGGGCCCAGGTGATCATTGTACTGGTAGATGGTAAGCTCCTGGGTCCAGGTGATCATTGTACTGGTAGATGGTAAGCTCCTGGGCCCAGGTGATCATTGTACTGGTAGATGGTAAGCTCCTGGGTCCAGGTGATCACTGTACTGGTAGATGGTAAGCTCCTGGGTCCAGGTGATCACTGTACTGGTAGATGGTAAGCTCCTGGGCCCAGGTGATCACTGTACTGGTAGATGGTAAGCTCCTGGGTCCAGGTGATCACTGTACTGGTAGATGGTAAGCTCCTGGGCCCAGGTGATCATTGTACTGGTAGATGGTAAGCTCCTGGGTCCAGGTGATCATTGTACTGGTAGATGGTAAGCTCCTGGGTCCAGGTGATCATTGTACTGGTAGATGGTAAGCTCCTGGGCCCAGGTGATCATTGTACTGGTAGATGGTAAGCTCCTGGGTCCAGGTGATCACTGTACTGGTAGATGGTAAGCTCCTGGGTCCAGGTGATCATTGTACTGGTAGATGGTAAGCTCCTGGGCCCAGGTGATCACTGTACTGGTAGATGGTAAGCTCCTGGGCCCAGGTGATCATTGTACTGGTAGATGGTAAGCTCCTGGGCCCAGGTGATCATTGTACTGGTAGATGGTAAGCTCCTGGGTCCAGGTGATCATTGTACTGGTAGATGGTAAGCTCCTGGGCCAGGTGATCATTGTACTGGTAGATGGTAAGCTCCTGGGCCCAGGTGATCACTGTACTGGTAGATGGTAAGCTCCTGGGTCCAGGTGATCACTGTACTGGTAGATGGTAAGCTCCTGGGCCCAGGTGATCATTGTACTGGTAGATGGTAAGCTCCTGGGTCCAGGTGATCACTGTACTGGTAGATGGTAAGCTCCTGGGCCCAGGTGATCATTGTACTGGTAGATGGTAAGCTCCTGGGCCCAGGTGATCCCTTGTACTGGTAGATGGTAAGCTCCTGGGTCCAGGTGATCATTGTACTGGTAGATGGTAAGCTCCTGGGCCCAGGTGATCATTGTACTGGTAGATGGTAAGCTCCTGGGTCCAGGTGATCATTGTACTGGTAGATGGTAAGCTCCTGGGTCCCAGGTGATCATTGTACTGGTAGATGGTAAGCTCCTGGGTCCAGGTGATCATTGTACTGGTAGATGGTAAGCTCCTGGGTCCAGGTGATCATTGTACTGGTAGATGGTAAGCTCCTGGGCCCAGGTGATCATTGTACTGGTAGATGGTAAGCTCCTGGGTCCAGGTGATCATTGTACTGGTAGATGGTAAGCTCCTGGGTCCAGGTGATCATTGTACTGGTAGATGGTAAGCTCCTGGGCCCAGGTGATCATTGTACTGGTAGATGGTAAGCTCCTGGGCCCAGGTGATCATTGTACTGGTAGATGGTAAGCTCCTGGGTCCAGGTGATCATTGTACTGGTAGATGGTAAGCTCCTGGGTCCAGGTGATCATTGTACTGGTAGATGGTAAGCTCCTGGGCCCAGGTGATCACTGTACTGGTAGATGGTAAGCTCCTGGGCCCAGGTGATCACTGTACTGGTAGATGGTAAGCTCCTGGGTCCAGGTGATCATTGTACTGGTAGATGGTAATCATTGTACTGGTAGATGGTAAGCTCCTGGGTCCAGGTGATCACTGTACTGGTAGATGGTAAGCTCCTGGGCCCAGGTGATCTGTACTGGTAGATGGTAAGCTCCTGGGCCCAGGTGATCACTGTACTGGTAGATGGTAAGCTCCTGGGCCCAGGTGATCACTGTACTGGTAGATGGTAAGCTCCTGGGCCCAGGTGATCACTGTACTGGTAGATGGTAAGCTCCTGGGTCCAGGTAGTCATGGTCCTGGTAGATTGTAAGCTCCTGGGTCCAGGTGATCACTGTACTAGTAGATTGTAAGCTCCTGAGGGCAGCGTCTCCTCATATTCCATCAGTTGGCATTGTGATATGTGCGGCGGGAGCTCCCAGCTCAGAGAATTATCATTAAAACAGATTGCAAGCTCTGTGGTCACCAGTCATAAGCTTCCATTTATAATTGTAACATTAGATTGTGAGCTCTTGAGGCAGGTGTAGCGATCCTCTTGCCCTTTAATGTGATTTATAGGGGGGTGTTTGGCGGGTGCACGGTAGTGGGGGGGCCCGGGGACGCTCTGGCAGGGCTCTCCATCTTCCCCCTCCACCTGGAGCTCTGGGACCTCCTGACATTTGCGTGGAATGAAGACGCTTCCCTCCATGTCGGACCCCCTCCCCACATGCGGTCCCCGGCCCCTTCATTAAGGCGGCTCACCTGGCAGTGTGGAGCTGGAGCAGCATTGTGTCATGGAGAAGGGAGGAAAAAAAAGTTCTGCCCAGCAACAGTGAAAACTGGATCATTTTATTTATTAAAAGGAAACTCCGCCCAGAATGCACACCGCGGTGTCCGCCGTACTCCACCTATAACCGAAACTTCAATTCCGGGTGGAGCGGCCCCTTCCCCCGATCTTCTTCTATATACTGGGGACAATATCCTCCAATCACAGCTCCTCATTCTTATGGCGCAGGGGGCGGAACCATTCTATAGGGAGGGTTCAGGGCAATGATTGGATAGGGAGATCTGTGGTGAACACGGATTGTATGGTGGGTGCCGGGCCAGATCTAAGGGGGTTGGGGGGGGGTAACGTGGGAGATCGAAGCCCATTACTTTGATCTGCAGATGAATGGAACAGAGTAGATACAGAAATGTTACTTTGTATCTTTATATCTCCCGTCTGAACAATGTTTATAAACAATGTTTCTTTGTATCTCATGTCTGACCAATGTTTATAAACAATGTTACTTTGTATCTCATGTCTGAACAATGTTTATAAACAATGTTACTTTGTATCTCATGTCGAATCAATGTTTATAAACAATGTTACTTTGTATCTCCTGTCTGATCAATGTTTATAAACAATGTTACTTTGTATCTCCTGTCTGATCAATGTTTATAAACAATGTTACTTTGTATCTCCTGTCGGAACAATGTTTATAAAAGCACCCACTGTGAAGATTTTCAGGAAGGACTATTTGGGAAGGGGAACAGATGGCTCTCTAGTGATGGGGGGGGGGGGGCCCCTAATGTGTGACAGTTTGCCCCCTGACTTTTATTCCCCCACCCCCCCTAGAGCAGACAGTCTAGATCCGGTCCTGGGTGGGTGGAGCTTCAATGACATTGATTTTCCATCAGATCCCAGTCTATCGAATGACACATTGAAGAGGAATCTGATCTTGTGGAAGGAAATTGATGAACTGCAGATCCAATCACATCTATTGACTGGTAACTACATGGGACAGGCAATTAATGCTCTGCAGCAAGAGGAGTGAGACACACCCGAGGCAATGAGAACCAGTCATACCTGTACCCCCCCCCCCCTCAGGTGCTCGGGGATGGAGGCGGGGCTGGAGGGGTATAACATAGGATGGAGGCGGGGCTGCAGGGGTATAACATGGGAACATGGGATGGAGGCGGAGCTGGAGGGGTATAACATGGGATGGAGGCGGGGTTGAAGGGGTATAACATGGGATGGAGGCGGGGCTGGAGGGGTATAACATGGGATGGAGGCGGGGCTGGAGGGGTGTAACTTGGGATGGAGGCGGGGCTGGAGGGGTGTAACTTGGGATGGAGGCGGGGCTGGAGGGGTATAACATGGGATGGAGGCGGGGCTGGAGGGGTATAACTTGGAATGGAGGCGGGGCTGGAGGGGTGTAACTTGGGATGGAGGCGGGGCTGGAGGGGTGTAACTTGGGATGGAGGCGGGGCTGGAGGGGTGTAACTTGGGATGGAGGCGGGGCTGGAGGGGTGTAACTTGGGATGGAGGCGGGGCTGGAGGGGTGTAACTTGGGATGGAGGCGGGGCTGGAGGGGTATAACTTGGGATGGAGGTGGGGCTGGAGGGGTATAACTTGGGATGGAGGTGGGGCTGGAGGGGTATTACTTGGGATGGAGGCGGGGCTGGAGGGGTATTACTTGGGATGGAGGCTGGGCTGGAGGTGTATAACGTGGGATGAGGCGGGGCTGGAGGAGTATAACTTGGGATGGAGGCGGGGCTGGAGGGGTATAACGTGGGATGGAGGTGGGGCTGGCGGGTATAACGTGGGATGGAGGTGGGGGCGGGGCGGGGTATAACTTGGGATGGAGGTGGGGCTGGAGGGGTATTATGTGGGATGGAGGCGGGGCTGGAGGGGTATAACTTGGGATGGAGGCGGGGCTGGAGGGGTATAACTTGGGATGGAGGCGGGGCTGGAGGGGTATTACTTGGGATGGAGGCGGGGCTGGAGGGGTATTATGTGGGATGGAGGCTGGGCTGGAGGGGTATTACGTGGGATGGAGGCTGGGCTGGAGGGGTATTACGTGGGATGGAGGCGGGGCTGGAGGAGTATAATGTGGGATGGAGGCGGGCTGGAGGGGTATAACGTGGGATGGAGGCGGGGGGTATAACGTGGGATGGAGGCGGGGCTGGAGGGGTATAACGTGGGATGGAGGCGGGGCTGGAGGGGTATAACGTGGGATGGAGGCGTGGCTGGAGGGGTATAACGTGGGATGGAGGCGGGGCTGGAGGGGTATTACGTGGGATGGAGGCGGGGCTGGAGGGGTATAACGTGGGATGGAGGCGGGGCTGGAGGGGTATTACGTGGGATGGAGGCGTGGCTGGAGGGGTATTATGTGGGATGGAGGCAGGGCTGGAGGGGTATTACATGGGATGGAGGCGGGGCTGGAGGGGTATTACGTGAGATGGAGGCTGGAGGGGTATTACGTGGGATGGAGGCGGGGCTGGAGGGGTATAACGTGGGATGGAGGCGGGGCTGGAGGGGTATAACGTGGGATGGAGGCGGGGCTGGAGGGGTATAATATGCGATGGAGGCGGGACTAAAGTGGGGGGTATTACATGAGTCAGGTTAATTATTTGCACCCTCTGGGGGAGGAGTCAAGACATTTTAAAGGGGTGTGGCTTTGTACACGCTATGGATATTGGGAAATCTCACTATAGAGGCAATCAGGTTGAAGCAACCAATGAATAAAAGGAAGACTGGCGTGTACCGAGCCCCAAACCACGTGCTGAAACCTTTAAAAATGAGCCCCGGGGTGGAGGTGGCGCCGCACACTGGTAGGAGGTGGCGCCGCACACTGGTAGGAGGTGGCGCCGCACACTGGTAGGAGGTGGCGCCGCACACTGGTAGGAGGTGGCGCCGCACACTGGTAGGAGGTAGCGCCGCACACTGGAAGGCCCCGGTTGAAGCTGACGATTTTGCAAATTCCTTTTATCTGATCCCATCGCCCAATAAAACCGCCAACGCTCGGGCTGAGCCCCCCAGACTCCCCGACATGGGGAGCACTGCCCCCCCTTCTGCGTCGCTATTTCAGGAGCGATGAGGCCCCCCCCCCCCCCCCGATCCATCATTGACGGGACAATAGGAAAATCAATGGAGGGAAATCAGCAGCCTGTCCTCTATTGTGCTGATGAGGAGCAAATCTCCTCCAGCTCATTCCCGGTGTCACTCCCGCCTGCCGCCTCGCAATTTACGGTCTGCCGACGCAACAGAAAATTCGGAAAGGAGCGCATTTCCTTATCGCAGGAAGATGGGAGGCCGCGCAATTTACTGATGAGGACTCGATAACGAGGCCCCAGCCTGACCCTCCCCCGCCCGCAACCCCCCTCTATTTTGTAACTTGTTTTTGTTATCGCCGCAGATTAATAGAACGTTTCGTCGCCGTCTTCGTAGGCAAAAAAAATGCGTCCTCCAAGATGGCGGTATTGGCTTCTATGAGAAAAGAAGATTTCTAATACTGGTTCGTCTCCTTTGGACCTGCAGACATGTCGGCGTTCGTCCTTCGATCGGTCACGACCAGAGCTGGATCTCTCCCCACACCCTGATTGGGCGGGTGCGACGACCTCAGTGGTGGGTTTGGGGTGCAACATCCTCAGCAGCGTCATGGGTTTGGGGTGCGATGTCCTTGGAGGCGGTGGGTGTGGGGTGTGACGTCCTTGTGGGTTTGGGGTGCGATGTCCTTGGAGGGGAAGCAGTGGGTTTGGGGTGCGACATCTTCAGTGGCGTGGTGGGTTTGTAGTGCGACGTCCTCGGAGGCGGTGGGTTTGGGGTGCAACATCCTGAGCGGCGTGGTGGGTTTGTGGTGCAACGTCCTCAGAGGCGGTGGGTGCGGGGTGCCACATTGCGGTGGGTTTGGGGTGCGACATCCTGGGAGGTGGTTTTGGGGTGGGATGTCCTCCGGCGTTGGTGGGTTTGGGGTGCGATTGTCCTTGGAGGGGGAACAGTGGGTTTGGGGTGCAACGTCCTTGGAGGCAGTGGGTTTGGGGTGCGACATACTCGTGGTGGGTTTGGGGTGTGACGTCCTGGGAGGTGGTTTTGGGGTGGGATGTCCTGGGAGGTGGTTTTGGGGTGGGATGTCCTCCGGCATTGGTGGGTTTGTGGTGCGATGTCCTTGGAGGCGGTGGGTTTGGGGTGCGACATCCTGGGAGGTGGTTTTGGGGTGGGATGTCCTCCGGCGTCGGTGGGTTTGGGGTGCGACGTCCTTGGAGGCAGTGGGGTGGGTTTGGGGTGCAACATCCTCAGCGGCGTGGTGGGTTTGGGGTGCGATGTCCTTGGAGGTGGTGCAGTGGGTTTGGGGTGCGTCATCCTCGGTGGGTTTGGGGTGCGATGACCTTGGAGGCAGTGAGATGGGTTTGGGGTGCGATGTCCTTGGAGGGGAAGCGGTGGGTTTGGGGTGCAACGTCCTTGGAGGCAGTGGGGTGGGTTTGGGGTGCGACGTCCTTGGAGGTGGCGCAGTGGGTTTGTGGTGCGACGTCCTCGGAGGCGGTGGGTGCGGGGTGCCACATTGCGGTGGGTTTGGGGAGCGAAATCCTGGGAGGTGGTTTTGGGGTGGGATGTCCTCCGGCGTTGGTGGGTTTGGGGTGCAACGTCCTTGGAGGCAGTGCGGTGGGTTTGGGGTGCAACATCCTCGTGGTGGGTTTGGGGTGCAACATCCTCGTGGTGGGTTTGGGGTGCGACGTCCTTGGTGGTGGGTTTGGGGTGTGACGTCCTTGGTGGTGGGTTTGGGGTGTGACGTCCTCAGCGGCGTGGTGGGTTTGGGGTGTGACGTCCTTGGAGGTGGCGCAGTGGGTTTGTGGTGCGACGTCCTCGGAGGCGGGGGGTGTGGGGTGCCACATTGCGGTGGGTTTTGGGTGTGACATCCTGGGAGGTGGTTTTGGGGTGGGATGTCCTCCGGCGTTGGTGGGTTTGGGGTGTGACACCCCCGTGGTGGGTTTGGGGAGCGACATCCTGGGAGGTGGTTTTGGGGTGTGACGTCCCTCTCATGGTGGGTTTGGGGTGTGACGTCCTTGGAGCGGTGGGTTTGGGGTGCGAAGTCCTGGGAGGCGGCGTGGTGGGATTGGGGTGGGACGTCCTGGGAGCGGTGGGATTGGGGTGGGACGTCCTGGGAGCGGTGGGTTTGGGGTGTGACGTCCTCGTGGTGGGTTTGGGGTGTGACGTCCTCGTGGTGGGTTTGGGGTGTGACGTCCTTGGTGGTGGGTTTGGGGTGTGACGTCCTGGGAGGCGGCGTGGTGGGATTGGGGGTGGTGCAGGATGTTATGTCCTCGGAGGGGTGTGATGAGCGCGTCCCACCGGCTGAACATCCCTGGAACGGGGGGGGGGGGGATTTATGTTCTGTAGATGTGGGAGGTCAGAGGTCGTGTCCCCGGTGGGGGGGTCACATTACATGAGTCTGTGACACGGGATGTCACCTTCACGCATCGTAACGTGTAAACGTGACCCAGACCGCGCTGAGCTTTGATGGGTCGCTTTGTTTCTGGTGATTGCACAGAGGGCCCCCCCCCCAACCAGGATGTCTCCGGCAGAGTCATCCAACATCTGGGATCCGGTGGGGGGATGGGGGGGTCCAGGAAAGGCGTCCATCTTGCTTTCTGTCACCTCGTTATGACGTTCAGGAAAAGATGACAGAATGTGCGTCAAGTGGCGTAAAACGCGATATTTTCCCGTATAATTGATATCGCCGGACCTGAACCTCGATCTCATGTCACGTAGAATACCCCTCCCCCCAGGGACCCCAGAATACGGCAAAGGATCCCCCCTCAAAATGAGCACTACGCGGGAGGCGGGGTCACAACAATGTCTCCGCCCATAACTGACCTTTGCACTCCGGTCTGGGTGGGGGAGGAGGCGGGGCACCTCGTGTTGGCTTGTACCCCGGGACGCGGTGGTGACGTGAAGGACGGCGCGGTGATATGCAGCTCCGGGAACTCGGCAGGCGCACTAAATCCTGAACATAGAAATGGCAGAATTAGGAAATCTCATCCGGCACGGCGGTAAAGAAGGCGGATTATTGCGGTAATATACGGCGCGGAGGGCCAGGCCGGATCGGGGAGATGAGGAGGAGAATGTCTGATTGATGCGTCCGAAACGCTCCGCTATAGATTTCATATTGAACCCATAATTACCGCCGCGCCTGAAATACGACGCTTCCCCCGACCGCCGGAACGCAATGTCAAATCAACATTTAGATTTTCCTCGCCGTGCGCCATAAACAAAACTTTAACAGATTTTTTTTTTTCTTTGCTCACAATATTTTTTTCTCCATCACTCGCCGATTATTTGCGTAATTAATTGAGCGCGCTCGTCCCCGGCCTTCTCACCGGGAGAGAAATGATCCTCCTGTGCGGATGAAGTGGCGTTTTCCGCGGCAGATTTATGGCGTCTGAGAGGCGAGGAGACAACAGACGCCTCGTTCCCGATTGAGTTAGAGGACGGCGTTAAATTTATTGTGCGGGTTTTAAGACCTGATTACGCTTTTCGTGAGATCGGAGCGCCGCAAATGACGCCAGAAATTGGCGGGGCGGTTTTATTGTCTGTTTGTTCCAAATTTTTATTCTTCAATTTTTAGTTCTGTTTAGGAGAGAACTTTTCATACAGGAAACTTTTTTTTTATTATTGACGGAATGAAGGTGGGGAGGGGCTCATTCTCTGGGAATGGAGGTGGGGAGAGGTCAGCCGCGGGAGGGGGCACATTCTCTGGGAATGGAGGTGGGGGTAGGTCAGTTGGGGAGGGGCTTATTCTCCAGGAATGGAGGTGGGGAGAGGTCAGCCGGGGGAGGGGCTCATTCTCTGTGAATGGAGGTGGGGGAGGGGCTCATTCTCTGGGAATGAAGGTGGGGAGAGGTCAGCCGGGGGAGGGGCTCATTCTCTGGGAATGGAGGTGGGGAGGGGCTCATTCTCTGGGAATGAAGGTGGGGAGAGGTCAGCCGGGGGAGGGGCTCATTCTCTGGGAATGGAGGTGGGGAGAGGTCAGGAGGGGGAGGGGCTCATTCTCTGGGAATGAAGGTGGGGAGGGGCCCATTCTCTGGGAATGAAGGTGGGGAGAGGTCAGCTGGGGGAGGGGCTCATTCTCTGGGAATGGAGGTGGGGAGAGGTCTGGAGAGGGAGGGGCTCATTCTCTAGGAATAGAGGTGGGGAGGGGCTCATTCTCTGGGAATGGAGGTGGGGAGAGGTCAGGAGGGGGAGGGGCTCATTCTCTGGGAATGAAGGTGGGGAGGGGCTCATTCTCTGAGAATGAAGGTGGGGAGAGGTCAGCCGGGGGAGGGGCTCATTCTCTGGGAATGGAGGTGGGGAGAGGTCAGCCGGGGGAGGGGCTCATTCTCTGGGAATGGAGGTGGGGAGAGGTCAGCAGGGGGAGGGGCTCATTCTCTGGGAATGAAGGTGGGGAGGGGCCCATTCTCTGGGAATGAAGGTGGGGAGAGGTCAGCCGGGGGAGGGGCTCATTCTCTGGGAATGGAGGTGGGGAGAGGTCAGCTGGGGGAGGGGCTCATTCTCTGGGAATGGAGGTGGGGAGAGGTCAGGAGAGGGAGGGGCTCATTCTCTAGGAATGGAGGTGGGGAGGGGCTCATTCTCTGGGAATGGAGGGGGAGAGGTCATCTGGGGGAGGGGCTCATTCTCTGGGAATGGAGGTAGGGAGAGGGAGGGGCTCATTCTCTGGGAATGAAGGTGGGGAGAGGTCAGCCGGGGGAGGGGCTCATTCTCTGTGAATGGAGGTGGGGAGAGGTCTGGTGGGGAGGGGCTCATTCTCTGGGAATGGAGGTGGGGAGGGGGAGGGGCTCATTCTCTGGGAATGAAGGGGGGGAGGGGCTCATTCTCTAGGAATGAAGGTGGGGAGAGGTCAGCCGGGGGAGGGGCTCAGGACGCGGTGGTGACGTGAAGGACGGCGCTGTGATATGCAGCTCCGGGAACTCGGGGAGAGGTCAGCCGGGGGAGGGGCTCATTCTCTGGGAATGAAGGTGGGGAGAGGTCAGCCGGGGGAGGGGCTCATTCTCTGGGAATGAAGGTGGGGAGAGGTCAGGAGGGGGAGGGGCTCATTCTCTGGGAATGGAGGTGGGGAGGGGCTTATTCTCTGGGAATGAAGGTGGGGAGAGGTCAGGAGGGGGAGGGGCTCATTCTCTGGGAATGAAGGTGGGGAGGGGCTCATTCTCTGGGAATGAAGGTGGGGAGAGGTCAGCCGGGGAAGGGGCTCATTCTCTGGGAATGGAGGTGGGGAGAGGTCAGGAGGGGGAGGGGCTCATTCTCTGGGAATGAAGGTGGGGAGGGGCTCATTCTCTGGGAATGAAGGTGGGGAGAGGTCAGCCGGGGGAGGGGCTCATTCTCTGGGAATGGAGGTGGGGAGAGGTCAGGAGGGGGAGGGGCTCATTCTCTGGGAATGAAGGTGGGGAGGGGCTCATTCTCTGGGAATGAAGGTGGGGAGAGGTCAGCCGGGGGAGGGGCTCATTCTCTGGGAATGGAGGTGGGGAGAGGTCAGGAGGGGGAGGGGCTCATTCTCTGGGAATGGAGGTGGGGAGGGGCTTATTCTCTGGGAATGAAGGTGGGGAGAGGTCAGCCGGGGAAGGGGCTCATTCTCTGGGAATGGAGGTGGGGAGAGGTCAGGAGGGGGAGGGGCTCATTCTCTGTGAATGGAGGTGGGGAGAGGTCTGGAGAGGGAGGGGCTCATTCTCTAGGAATGGAGGTGGGGAGGGGCTCATTCTCTGGGAATGGAGGTGGGGAGAGGTCAGGAGGGGGAGGGGCTCATTCTCTGGGAATGAAGGTGGGGAGGGGCTCATTCTCTGGGAATGAAGGTGGGGAGAGGTCAGCCGGGGGAGGGGCTCATTCTCTGGGAATGGAGGTGGGGAGAGGTCAGCCGGGGGAGGGGCTCATTCTCTGGGAATGGAGGTGGGGAGAGGTCAGGAGAGGGAGGGGCTCATTCTCTAGGAATGGAGGTGGGGAGAGGCTCATTCTCTGGGAATGGAGGTGGGGAGAGGTCATTTGGGGGAGGGGCTCATTCTCTGGGAATGGAGGTAGGGAGAGGGAGGGGCTCATTCTCTGGGAATGAAGGTGGAGAGAGGTCAGGAGGGGGCGGGGCTCATTCTCTAGGAATGAAGGTGGGGGTAGGTCAGTTGGGGGAGGGGCTCATTCTCCAGGAATGGAGGTGGGGAGGGGCTCATTCTTTGGGAATGGAGGTGGGGAGGGGCTCATTCTTTGGGAATGGCGGTGGGGATAGGTCAGTTGGAGGAGGGGGAGGGGCTCCTTCTCCAGGAATGGAGGTAAGGAGAGGTCATCCGGAGGAGGGGGAGGGGTTAATTCTTCAGGAATGGAGGTCTGTGGGGAGGGGCTCATTCTCTAGGAATGGGGGGGGGGGGACTCATTCTCTGATAATGGAGGTGGGGAGAGGTCATGAGACGGATGAGTGGATGGATTGGGTGTAAGGATGGGTAGATGAATGGATGGAGACAGAGTATCATTTTGGGTTGGAGTGCCCCTGTAGACTGTAATCTGTTCTGTGGATGGATTGGATAGATGGATGAAGATGGAGTATCAGTTTGGGGTGGAGTGCCCCTATAATCTGTACTGTAGGTTGGCGGTCAGCGGCTCTGATTGGTCGGTTCTGGAGACAATTCTGGACCCGGAAGACGAGCGATATTCGGAGGGTTGGGGTCGTTCGGGTCTTCAGTCACCCCCGACATTTTCACCATTAATGTGAACGTGTGCGGAGTTCCGGTGTGTAAATTGGGGCTCATAACCCGGACCTTCGCCCCGCCCTCGGTGATGTCACTGTCAGGGGCCCTCCATTTGCGGGGGCCCATCCTGCGCCGATGGCGAAGCTGACGACTGATTTGTCTGAACGCGGTTTTCCGCGTCGGCTGTAATGCATAAGATGATGGCGGGATGATCCGGCGGCCTCGTTAGCCTTGCGTTCCCCTCCTGTTTGTTTCGGCGAGCGGCGCTCATCTTTATGTATGACTGTATATATCCGGCTGGTTTACGCCTCGCACTGGAAAGCAGATTTTTCTCGCCGTCTTGTCAGAGCGTTCTGTTCAGCTGTCATCGTGAGCAACGATCACAAATTAGCCTTGTAAATCCGGGAGACGCATGTTTTCCGCGCCAGGGGTACAAGTGGCGTTGGGCTTAAAGGGGAGGCTCAAGTCTTTATTGGCTGGGATGGAGGCCTGGGGCGCTTTCTGCCTCTCTGGAGGTCCTTGGATTTAAGGCCAATTCACATGTGTGCGCGTCTTCCTATCTCTGATAACGAACATGTGTCGTCCTGGGGTGGTCACAGACAAATATGGAGGTCTCATAGACCATACATGGATTGGTCATGGATAACCCCTATAGATTGCTGATAGAAGTGACTTATTGAATGAATCACCATACACAGTTCAACTGTGAGATGTAAGCAGGTGGTACAGAGAAATACCGGGGTAAATAATGGGGGCAATATAGAGGGGAAAAGTATAATGGAGGGTTAATTGGGTGGAATGTGGTACAGTAGAGAAAGATGGGGGATGGGTTACAGTGGAAAGACATAGGGCAGATTGGGATACAATAGAGGGACAGTGAGGGGGGTGTTGGGGTACAGTGGAGGGGCATAGGACGTATTGGGGTTCAGTGGAGGGGCATAGGACGGATTGGGGTTCAGTGGAGGGGCATAGGACGGATTGGGATACAATAGAGGGACAGTGAGGGGGATGTTGGGGTTCAGTGGAGGGGCATAGGACGGATTGGGGTGCAGTGGAGGGGCATGGGACGGATTGGGGTTCAGTGGAGGGGCATAGGACGGATTGGGGTTCAGTGGAGGGGCATAGGACGGATTGGGATACAATAGAGGGACAGTGAGGGGGATGTTGGGGTTCAGTGGAGGGGCATAGGACGGATTGGGGTGCAGTGGAGGGGCATGGGACGGATTGGGGTTCAGTGGAGGGGCATAGGACGGATTGGGGTTCAGTGGAGGGGCATAGGACGGATTGGGGTGCAGTAGAGGGGCATGGGACGGATTGGGGTGCAGTGGAGGGGCATAGGACGGATTGGGGTTCAGTGGAGGGGCATAGGACGGATTGGGGTGCAGTGGAGGGGCATGGGACGGATTGGGGTTCAGTGGAGGGGCATAGGATGGATTGGGGTGCAGTGGAGGGGCAAAGGGCGGATTGGGGTTCAGTGGAGGGACATAGGACAGATTGGGGAACAGTAGGGGCCATAGATTGGGGTACAGTAGAGGTACATAGGACAGATTGGGGTAAGTAGGTGGACATGGGAGGGATTTTGGTACATTAGAGGGACATTGGGCAGACTGGGGTACAGTAGGGGGACATAAGGGGTGGGCGATTGGGGTACAGTAGGGGGACATAGGTCAGATTGGGGTACAGTAGGGGGACACAGGTCAGATTGTTTTACAGTAGGGGGTCATAGGACAGATTGGGGTACAGTAGAGGGTCATGGGGCAGACTGGGGTACAATAGAGGGTTATAGGGAAGACTGGGGTAAGTTTGGGGCCATAGGGCAGATTGGGGTACAGTAGAAAAGTATAATTGGGGGGGTTAGTTGGTTGTCACAGAAATGGATAAAGATGATCCAGTAGGGGGTCACATGACAGATTGGGGTACAGTAGGGGGTCATAGGACAGATTGGGGTACAGTAGGGGGACACAGGTCAGATTGGGGTACAGTAGGGGGTGTCATGGGGCAGACTGGGGTACGGTAGAGGGACATAGGGCAGACTGGGGTACGGTAGGGGATCATAGGGCAGACTGGGGTACAGTAGGGGGTCATATGGCAGATTGGGGTACGGTAGGGGGTCATAGGGCAGACTGGGGTACTGTAGGGGGTCATAGGGCAGGCTGGGGTACAATAGGGGGACACAGGTCAGACTGGGGTACGGTAGGGGGTCATAGTGCAGATTGGGGTACAGTAGAAGGGTATAATTGGAGGGTCATAGGGCAGACTGGGGTACAGTAGGGGGTCATAGGGCAGACTGGGGTATGGTAGGGGGGGGTCATATGGCAGATTGGGGTACAGTAGGAGGCGTCATGGGGCAGACTGGGGTACGGTAGAGGGACATAGGGCAGACTGGGGTACAGTAGGGGATCATAGTGCAGATTGGGGTACAGTAGGGGGTCATAGGGCAGACTGGGGTATGGTAGGGGGGGGTCATATGGCAGATTGGGATACAGTAGGGGGCGTCATGGGGCAGACTGGGGTACGGTAGAGGGACATAGGGCAGACTGGGGTACGGTAGGGGGTCATAGAGCAGACTGGGGTACAGTAGGGGATCATAGTGCAGATTGGGGTACAGTAGGGGGTCATATGGCAGATTGAGGTACAGTGGGGGGGTCATAGGGCAGAAGATTTGGGTACAGTAGCGGGGGACATAGGGCAGATTGGGGTACGGTAGGGGTCATAGTGCTGATTGGGGTATAGTAGGGGGTCATAGGGCAGATTGGGGTACAGAAGGGGGGGGTCATAGGGCAGATTGGGGTACAGAAGGGGGGGGTCATAGGGCAGATTGGGGTACAGTAGGGGGGGACATAGGGCAGATTGGGGTACGGTAGGGGTTATAGTGCTGATTGGGGTATAGTAGGGGGTCATAGGGCAGATTGGGGTACAGAAGGGGGGGGGGGGGTCATAGGGCAGATTGGGGTACAGAAGGGGGGGTCATAGGGCAGATTGGGGTACAGAAGGGGGGGTCATAGGGCAGATTGGGGTACAGTAGGGGGGGACATAGGGCAGATTGGGGTACGGTAGGGGTTATAGTGCTGATTGGGGTATAGTAGGGGGTCATAGGGCAGATTGGGGTACAGAAGGGGGGGGGTCATAGGGCAGATTGGGGTACAGAAGGGGGGGTCATAGGGCAGATTGGGGTACAGTAGAAGGGTATAATTGGAGGGTCAGTTGGCCGTCGCAGAAATGGATAAAGATGATTCTCCTGTCCATAGGCGTCATGTTGCGGATTTTCTCCCGCCACCTGCTCCCCCCCCCCCCCCCCTGTCATGGCGTCCTGCGGCCCGTGTCATGACAAAGCCATCACGCCATCGCCCAGTAATTGGACATCATCCCTGACAGACTTATTACCCGAACCTTCTCCTAATAACTCCAGGAAGATGGATGTGGAGCGTCACACGACTCTTCCTCGCCGTGACCCGCCTGCCATTAGGAATTCCCCGGCGCGCCGACGCACCATTTCCAGCCGCCATTTGACAAGGAACATTGCGGATTAATGACAGACATATGTTGGCCCTCACTGGAAGGGTCCCCATCCTCCTCTTCTGCTCCCAGCTGGCCCCGTCCACCTGGATTCTGAGCCCCCCCCCAGAATTTTCTGCGCCGTTGTTTTCTTCGCACGCCTTCCCTATTTTTTTTCTTGGGCGCGAACTTTCCATCGTTCCTTTTTCTATCTGGTGGCAGATGTTCGGCGTGCGCTAATTGTTGGCTGTTCCTCTAATACCGGAGCAATTGAAATGTTAATTGCAGGGACGGCGTCGCTTGGCGTAGACCGCGATAACCTCCATCGGAATGGCAGGCAGGACGCTGCCGGGGGCCTGATAAAAGGCGCGAGAAGCAGATGAGAGCGTCTTGTGTTGAAACGTTCGCCCTTTTTTTTTTTTCCTCGCGGCTCTGATATGTAATTAATAACGGAACGCTCACGCAGACAACGCATCGTAATTACAGCGTTTGGATCTCCCGATTATCGCCTGAGATGTTCCCGGCCCGCGTCCTGCCCCCCTTTTTCCGGCCCGACCTCTATGATTACCGCGCCGCGGCCAGCACGTGCGGCACCACGCCGCCGCCAATTACCCGTAATTATCCCGAGACGCTCAGAAGACGGGGAAAACGATCCTCCAATGTCTCCTCTTCAATCAATAATCATTCATCTTCATCAATAGCATCCGAAAAAACGCCAACAAAGAAAATGATTTATAATGTATCAAATGTGGGCGGGACCCAGGAAATCCAAAGATACATCAACCCCGCCCCCTGCGCTCAGCGTTCTCTGTACAGCGCGGCGGTATACGTCCGAGCTATATAATAATAGTGGGTATCTTTCTTCATCATGGCGCCCAGCGCGTCTCCCCTCCCCCCTCTTTTATATCAGGAAATTGCGCCCCGGTTTCCCTCGCAGACGCTTCAGGAAAAAATAAAGGATTGTCTCGCGGGGGACGCGGTGGGTTTTGAGGAAGTGAATTTGCGATTTCCCGGGAGGTGCTCGGCTCCCTGCGTCTCCTCGATTGGGTAAGTTTTGTGGAGTGGCGAGCCCCCTGTCTGCGCCGGGACTCCGCGGGGAAATTTGCCGGGAGCAGGTTATTAATTGTCGGAATAATCTGGCGCGGGGATCTAGAACCCCCGTGCAGCGTCGCCTCTGATCACTCCTTATGCGCCATTTCCTTATCTTTTTAATTTATCTTCATTTTGCTCAACTCGTCAGACTTCGCTGGAGCGTTCGGGGCGGCGGCAGAGCCGCGACGCAAGCTGGCGAAATTATTTTTATTTATTTTTTTCTTCCTCCTCCGAATTCATATTTTATGTAGCCGCCCCCTTCCTCGCTCTTCTCCGGATCCTCTTATTCTGCGTTTATTGTTTCTGATATTTTTTATTTTTTGTTTTTGAATTTTTCGTTTTATAACGTTTTTGGCTTTTTTTTCTTTCCCCCTTAAAAGGAATAAAAAATTTAAGACGCCAGAAATCAACGCCATGTGATTTATAATCTCCTCGTTTTATAGCATGAGCCCCCCATGGAGGCGGGCCTTATTCCATGCTGCTACATATATGCATAGTCCAAACCACTCCCACTTTACAGGTTGGTCCCGCCCAGACACCACCTCCTAAATATGGTGTGACCGCCCATCACTCCCACTTTACAGGTTGGTCCCGCCCAGACACCACCTCCTAAATATGGTGTGACCGCCCATCACTCCCACTTTACAGGTTGGTCCCGCCCAGACACCACCTCCTAAATATGGTGTGACCGCCCATCACTCCCACTTTACAGGTTGGTCCCGCCCAGACACCACCTCTAAATATGGTGTGACCGCCCATCACACCCACTTTACAGGTTGGTCCCGCCCCAGACACCACCTCTAAATATGGTGTGACCGCCCATCACTCCCACTTTACAGGTTGGTCCCTCCCAGACACCACCTCTAAATATGGTGTGACCGCCCATCACTCCCACTTTGCAGGTTGGTCCCGCCCAGACACCACCTCTAAATATGGTGTGACCGCCCATCACTCCCACTTTACAGGTTGGTCCCTCCCAGACACCACCTCTAAATATGGTGTGACCGCCCATAACTCCCACTTTACAGGTTGGTCCCGCCCAGACACCACCTCCTAAATATGGTGTGACCGCCCATCACACCCACTTTACAGGTTGGTCCCCCCTAGACACCACCTCTAAACATGCCGTGACCGCCCACCACTCCCACTTTACAGGTTGGTCTCGCCCAGACACCACCTCTAAATATGGTGTGACCGCCCATCACACCCACTTTACAGGTTGGTCCCGCCCAGACACCACCTCCTAAATATGGTGTGACCGCCCATCACACCCACTTTACAGGTTGGTCCCCCCCAGACACCACCTCTAAATATGGTGTGACCGCCCATAACTCCCACTTTACAGGTTGGTCCCGCCCAGACACCACCTCTAAATATGGTGTGACCGCCCATCACACCCACTTTACAGGTTGGTCCCGCCCAGACACCACCTCCTAAATATGGTGTGACCGCCCATCACACCCACTTTACAGGTTGGTCCCCCCCAGACACCACCTCTAAATATGGTGTGACCGCTCACCACTCCCACTTTACAGGTTGGTCCCGCCCAGACACCACCTCTAAATATGGTGTGACCGCCCATCACTCCCGCTTTGCAGGTTGGTCCCTCCCAGACACCACCTCTAAATATGGTGTGACCGCCCATCACTCCCACTTTGCAGGTTGGTCCCTCCCAGACACCTCCTCTAAATATGGTGTTACCGCCCATCACCCCCACTTCACAGGTTGGTCCCTCCCAGACACCACCTCTAAATATGGTGTGACCGCCCATCACTCCTACTTTACAGGTTGGTCCCGTCCAGACACCTCCTCTAAATATGGTGTGACCGCCCATCACACCCACTTTACAGGTTGGTCCCTCCCAGACACCTCCTCTAAATATGGTGTGACCGCCCATCACACCCACTTTACAGGTTGGTCCCTCCCAGACACCACCTCTAAATATGGTGTGACCGCCCATCACACCCACTTTACAGGTTGGTCCCTCCCAGACACCACCTCTAAATATGGTGTGACCGCCCATCACACCCACTTTACAGGTTGGTCCCTCCCAGACACCACCTCCTAAATATGGTGTGACCGCCCATCACTCCTACTTTACAGGTTGGTCCCTCCCAGACACCACCTCCTAAATATGGTGTGACCGCCCATCACACCCACTTTACAGGTTGGTCCCTCCCAGACACCACCTCTAAATATGGTGTGACCGCCAATCACTCCCACTTTACAGGTTGGGCCCTCCCAGACACCACCTCTAAATATGGTGTGACCGCCCATCACTCCCACTTTACAGGCTGGTCCCTTCCATATCAAGCCTCTAAAATATATGGGGTCCCCCACCTGCCAACCCCCACAATTAATGCCTCATTTGATGAGGAACGCCCACCATTTCTGCTTGCCTGCCCACCCACTTTACAGATTGGTCCCACCCAGCCTCTAAAATATGTAGGGATCGCCCACCTGCCAATCCTCACAATTGATGCCTCTATTGATGGGGAAACGCCCACCATGTCTGCCTGCTTAACAGGCTGGCCCTGCCCAGAACCCTTCTCCATATGTTCTTTGACCGCCCATCATAACCACTTTACAGGTTGGTCCCGCCCACATCCAGCCTCTAAAATATGTGGGGACCGCCCCCCCTGTCAATCCCCACAAGTAATACCTTTTTGATGGGGAAAGCCCACTGTGCCTGACTGTCCACTTCACAGGCTGGCCCTGCATGGACCCCGCCTCTAAATATGCAAGGCCCGCCCACTTAATCACCCCTGAAAGTAATGCCTGTTTGAGGTACTCTACATGTTCATTAACCCAAGGTTGGGTTGTGATACCAGGACATGGCCCAGGACACAGCATCAGCAGGACAAACAGCCAAGATGCGCAACCATCCCGGCAGATCAGGGACCATCCCGGCAGATCAGAGACCATCCCGGCAGATCAGAGACCATCCCGGCAGATCAGGGACCATCCCGGCAGATCAGAGACCATCCCGGTAGATCAGGGACCATCCCGGCAGGTGCGCAACCATCCCGGCAGGTGCGCGACCATCCCGGCAGATCCGGGACCATCCCGGCAGATCAGATCCGGGACCATCCCGGCAAATCCGGGACCATTGGCACCTCTGTATCGGTGTGTGGCCACCATAAGATGTGTGGATGAAGATATCCAGAAGGCTGATAAACCAAGTTTTTGACCGAAAGTGTGCATTTAAAAACAGCCCCCAGACCCCCCCGGAGGTGCGAGCAATTTTATATCTGCAATAAGTGCAATACAGCCAGACATGCAAACTCAATGCCGCAACAATCCTGCAATATATCTGGACTGGTCCGGCACACATTGAAGAGTCACCCCCCCCCCCCCAATCAGATTGTAAAGTGTATGGTGAGCTTTAGATTGAATTATTATTTATATAAATGGAGATGCACCGGGATTGGATTTCAATTCAGGTCCGTTGGCAGATCGTACAATCAGATTGTGACGCGCGTTGTCGGCTTTTCAGACGCGGACAGACTTCGCCGTATTTAGATCTTTTATCGTCTATTAATAAACATTGGAGGTGATAAAAAAAAAAACCGCAAATCCTTCAATAGGTTATTAGACGCTGTGAGATGCCCCCCTCCCCCCGCCGCCGCCGCCTAATCCGCGCGGATAAAGAGGTGAATTGTACAATCAGCATCTGTGCCTCTCCTGCGGATTAGCGGCATCGCCTGCCAGAACGGCGTTATCCGCGATTATCAGGCAGCTGTCCGACAGACTGGCTCTGCGCCACCGAGATCCGCGGTGCAAATGGGGCTCATCCGCCGCGCTGGAGATAATCCGCCTCCTTCATACGAACGCCTGACGGACGCAAATTCAACGGATTTTCATGTAGAACAAAGCCGGCGGTACTCCGCCTTCACTTTACCAATCCGGCCTGGCAAGTCTAAAATGTTGTTCCTGTGTCCGTCCACTCCTCCCCCACACTGCATGAGAGGAGGAGTCACTGGAGAGGAGGAGTCACTGAAGATGTGGGAGAGGAGGAGTCACTGGAGCCGCGTGAGAGGAGGAGTCGCTGGAGAGGAGGAGTCACTGGAGAGGAGGAGTCACTGGAGACGCGTGAGAGGAGGAGTCATTGGAGAGGAGGAGTCACTGGAGATGCGTGAGAGGAGGAGTCACTGGAGATGCGTGAGGGGAGGAGTCACTGGAGAGGAGGAGTCACTGGAGACGCGGCGTCGCTGGAGAGGAGGAGTCACTGGAGACGCGCGAGAGGAGGAGTCACTGGAGACGCTGGAGAGGAGGAGTCACTAGAGACGCTGGAGAAGAGGAGTCACTGGAGATGCCGGAGGGGAGTCACTGGAGAGGAGGAGTCACTGGAGAGGAGGAGTCGCTGGAGAGCAGGGGTCACTGGAGACATAGGAGAGGAGGAGTCACTGGAGACACAGGAGAGGAGGAGTCAATGGAAAGGAGGAGTCACTGGAGACGCAGGAGAGGAGGAGTCACTGGAGACACAGGAGAGGAGGAGTCACTGGAGAGGAGGAGTCACTGGAGATGCGTGAGAGGAGGAGTCACTGGAGATGCGTGAGAGGAGGAGTCACTGGAGATGCGCGAGAGGAGGAGTCACTGGAGACGCTGGAGAGGAGGAGTCACTGGAGATGCCGGAGGGAAGTCACTGGAGATGCCGGAGGGGAGTCACTGGAGAGGAGGAGTTACTGGAGACGCAGGAGAGGAGGAGTCACTGGAGAGGAGGAGTCGCTGGAGACGCAGGAGAGGAGGAGTCACTGGAGACACAGGAGAGGAGGAGTCAATGGAAAGGAGGAGTCACTGGAGACGCAGGAGAGGAGGAGTCACTGGCGACACGGGAGAGAAGGAGTCACTGGAGACGTGGGAGAGGAGGAGTCACTGGAGAGGAGGAGGAGTCACTGGAGAGGAGGAGTCACTGGAGACACAGGAGAGGAGGAGTCAATGGAGAGGAGGAGTCACTGGCGACACGGGAGAGGAGGAGTCACTGGCGACACGGGAGAGGAGGAGTCACTGGCGACACGGGAGAGGAGGAGTCACTGGAGACACAGGAGAGGAGGAGTCACTGGAGACGTGGGAGAGGAGGAGTCACTGGAGAGGAGGAGTCACTGAAGAGGAGGGATTTCAGAATGGATCAGAGGAGAAATCTGATGTTTTGGGGTCGGTATGACGCCAATAATAAAATCATTTATCAAAAAAAATTGTGTTTTCCTTTAATTTTTGCCGCCTCTCTGACTGTCCACTCACGCGCTCCGCGCTGCGTCAGGCTGTCCCGCGTTCGCGCCGAGCCGCCATCCGGTGATTTTTGGTCTCCGGCCCGAAGTAATCACGACTCGTCGGTGGCAGGAAAGTAAATACAAGATGGCAGACTGTTTTCCCTTCTCCTAAACGAGTGCGCCGCCATCTGTACGGGAGAGAGCCCGACCTCCTGCCAGCGCGTGTCCCGGGGAGGCGATGACAGCCGCCATGACGCCATCCGCTGCAAATTCACAGCTTAAAGAATACCGTCCGACAGGGCGAGAAATTCCGTGATAGAGCGAAAAATGCGGCAGAGAGACAGCGAGCGAAGGAACGCCACGTCACCGCCAAATATTGTGCTGGGGGAGGGGGGGGGGTGAGAATAAGAGAGCAGGAGAAGAGTGAGGGTGAGTGACACCGGGGGGGGCTGAGCGACACCGGGGGGGGGCAGAGTGATATATAAATTATTCAGTCGATTAAAATTAATCAAAATTTCCTGAGATCTCTTCTGATTGCTGTTCTTATTACTTCTCGTGTGATCCGCTCGGGTCGCTCTTCAGATGTGTAATGGGAAGCGTGCGAACCGGACTGAGCCGGGAATTAGCGCAGAGAGAGAGCGCAAATCCCAAAGAATGACGGAACGTTCTACAGAATTCATCCATAATTCACCGAACCAAAATACCCCCCTCCCCCCCCCCCCCACAGTCACATCAGTCTCTGTACAGAGGAGCTTACACTCTAATGTCCCCTCCCCCACAGTAACATCAGTCTCTGTACAGAGGAGCTTACACTCTAATGTCCCCTCCCCCACCCCCACAGTCACATCAGTCTCTGTACAGAGGAGCTTACACTCTTATGTCCCCTCCCCCCACAGTCACATCAGTCTCTGTACAGAGGAGCTTACACTCTAATGTCCCCTCCCCCACAGTCACATCAGTCTCTGTACAGAGGAGCTTACACTCTAATGTCCCCTCCCCCACAGTCACATCAGTCTCTGTACAGAGGAGCTTACACTCTAATGTCCCCTCCCCCACAGTCACATCAGTCTCTGTACAGAGGAGCTTACACTCTAATGTCCCCTCCCCCACAGTCACATCAGTCTCTGTACAGAGAAGCTTACACTCTAATGTCCCCTCCCCCACAGTCACTGTACAGAGGAGCTTACACTCTAATGTCCCGTTGAATTGCGGCAATTTTTTTTCTTTTTTTTTTTTTTGGGCACAGCTCAGAGAAGTTGGCGGGAAATGGCTGCGTGGGGCAGAGGAAGTTGGCCGGGGTAGAGGGTGGAGGGGGAGGGGGTGGCGGTAATGGATGGCAGTCGCTATGGTAACCGGGTTATGTCACCCGCGGCGGGCGAATTGAGGAACATTATGGTACATGAAGAGCGGGTAATTTGCAGCCCGCAGACAGCTGAGCGCCCCGCTTAGCGCCCGCAGATTATCGCTCGCCTTGCCGCTGACATTCGTGAATGGGCCCTGAGTGTGGCGCCCCTCCCTCCCCTCCTCCGCTCCTCTACAGAGCCAGAAGAGAGCGCAGTGACCCCCCCCCCCCAGCCTAGTCCTCTCTGCGGCACGGGGCGTTCTGACTTTTATGGGGCCATAAAGTGAGGTGTACGCCGATATATTGTCACCTCGCTCTCCGCGCGTGCGCATCTACGCCACGCCGGCTCCTCAGGGGTTACGCTACCAAGGCAACCCTCGTCCCGTACTGTTACCTCACCGGCTTTATATCCTCGTTTCCTGGTGCGGAGAACGGCGCCAAGAATCCATTGCGTACAGTAAATGCGGAGAACGTTCTCGCCACGGACGCAAAAATATCCGCAAATTCTACAGAAACGTTACAATGTATCAAATATCATCCCAGAGATCCTCAGACCCTGACCCCAGGAGCTTACAGTCTAGAGGTATAATGAGATCCTGACCCCAGGAGCTTACAGTCTAGAGGTATAATGAGACCCTGACCCCAGGAGCTTACAGTCTAGGGGTATAATGAGATCCTGACCCCAGGAGCTTACAGTCTAGAGGTATAATGAGACCCTGACCCCAGGAGCTTACAGTCTAGGGGTATAATGACACCCTGACCCCAGGAGCTTACAGTCTAGAGGTATAATGAGACCCTGACCCCAGGAGCTTACAGTCTAGGGGTATAATGAGACCCTGACCCCAGGAGCTTACAGTCTAGAGGTATAATGAGACCCTGACCCCAGGAGCTTACAGTCTAGAGGTATAATGAGATCCTGACCCCAGGAGCTTACAGTCTAGAGGTATAATGAGATCCTGACCCCAGGAGCTTACAGTCTAATGTATAATGAGATCCTGACCCCAGGAGCTTACAGTCTAGAGGTATAATGAGATCCTGACCCCAGGAGCTTACAGTCTAGGGGTATAATGAGATCCTGACCCCAGGAGCTTACAGTCTAGAGGTATAATGAGACCCTGACCCCAGGAGCTTACAGTCTAGAGGTATAATGAGACCCTGACCCAGGAGCTTACAGTCTAGAGGTATAATGACACCCTGACCCCAGGAGCTTACAGTCTAGGGGTATAATGAGACCCTGACCCCAGGAGCTTACAGTCTAGAGGTATAATGAGACCCTGACCCCAGGAGCTTACAGTCTAGAGGTATAATGAGATCCTGACCCCAGGAGCTTACAGTCTAGGGGTATAATGAGACCCTGACCCCAGGAGCTTACAGTCTAGAGGTATAATGAGATCCTGACCCCAGGAGCTTACAGTCTAGAGGTATAATGAGATCCTGACCCCAGGAGCTTACAGTCTAGAGGTATAATGAGATCCTGACCCCAGGAGCTTACAGTCTAGAGGTATAATGACACCCTGACCCCAGGAGCTTACAGTCTAGAGGTATAATGACACCCTGACCCCAGGAGCTTACAGTCTAATGTATAATGAGACCCTGACCCCAGGAGCTTACAGTCTAGAGGTATAATGACACCCTGACCCCAGGAGCTTACAGTCTAGAGGTATAATGAGATCCTGACCCCAGGAGCTTACAGTCTAATGTATAATGAGATCCTGACCCCAGGAGCTTACAGTCTAGAGGTATAATGACACCCTGACCCCAGGAGCTTACAGTCTAGAGGTATAATGACACCCTGACCCCAGGAGCTTACAGTCTAGAGGTATAATGAGATCCTGACCCCAGGAGCTTACAGTCTAGAGGTATAATGAGAGCCTGACCCCAGGAGCTTACAGTCTAGAGGTATAATGAGATCCTGACCCCAGGAGCTTACAGTCTAGGGGTATAATGAGATCCTGACCCCAGGAGCTTACAGTCTAGAGGTATAATGAGACCCTGACCCCAGGAGCTTACAGTCTAGAGGTATAATGACACCCTGACCCCAGGAGCTTACAGTCTAATGTATAATGAGACCCTGACCCCAGGAGCTTACAGTCTAGGGGTATAATGAGATCCTGACCCCAGGAGCTTACAGTCTAGGGGTATAATGAGACCCTGACCCCAGGAGCTTACAGTCTAATGTATAATGAGACCCTGACCCCAGGAGCTTACAGTCTAGAGGTATAATGACACCCTGACCCCAGGAGCTTACAGTCTAGAGGTATAATGAGATCCTGACCCCAGGAGCTTACAGTCTAATGTATAATGAGATCCTGACCCCAGGAGCTTACAGTCTAGAGGTATAATGACACCCTGACCCCAGGAGCTTACAGTCTAGAGGTATAATGAGATCCTGACCCCAGGAGCTTACAGTCTAGAGGTATAATGACACCCTGACCCCAGGAGCTTACAGTCTAGAGGTATAATGACACCCTGACCCCAGGAGCTTACAGTCTAGAGGTATAATGAGAGCCTGACCCCAGGAGCTTACAGTCTAGAGGTATAATGAGATCCTGACCCCAGGAGCTTACAGTCTAGAGGTATAATGAGATCCTGACCCCAGGAGCTTACAGTCTAGGGGTATAATGAGATCCTGACCCCAGGAGCTTACAATCTAGAGGTATAATGAGACCCTGACCCCAGGAGCTTACAGTCTAGAGGTATAATGAGACCCTGACCCCAGGAGCTTACAGTCTAATGTATAATGAGACCCTGACCCCAGGAGCTTACAGTCTAGGGGTATAATGAGAACCTGACCCCAGGAGCTTACAGTCTAGGGGTATAATGAGACCCTGACCCCAGGAGCTTACAGTCTAATGTATAATGAGACCCTGACCCCAGGAGCTTACAGTCTAGAGGTATAATGACACCCTGACCCCAGGAGCTTACAGTCTAGAGGTATAATGAGAACATGACCCCAGGAGCTTACAGTCTAGAGGTATAATGAGACCCTGACCCCAGGAGCTTACAGTCTAGAGGTATAATGAGATCCTGACCCCAGGAGCTTACAGTCTAGGGGTATAATGAGATCCTGACCCCAGGAGCTTACAGTCTAGGGGTATAATGAGATCCTGACCCCAGGAGCTTACAGTCTAGAGGTATAATGAGATCCTGACCCCAGGAGCTTACAGTCTAGAGGTATAATGAGATCCTGACCCCAGGAGCTTACAGTCTAGGGGTATAATGAGATCCTGACCCCAGGAGCTTACAGTCTAGAGGTATAATGAGACCCTGACCCCAGGAGCTTACAGTCTAGAGGTATAATGACACCCTGACCCCAGGAGCTTACAGTCTAATGTATAATGAGACCCTGACCCCAGGAGCTTACAGTCTAGGGGTATAATGAGATCCTGACCCCAGGAGCTTACAGTCTAGAGGTATAATGAGATCCTGACCCCAGGAGCTTACAGTCTAGAGGTATAATGAGATCCTGACCCCAGGAGCTTACAGTCTAGAGGTATAATGACACCCTGACCCCAGGAGCTTACAGTCTAGAGGTATAATGAGATCCTGACCCCAGGAGCTTACAGTCTAATGTATAATGAGATCCTGACCCCAGGAGCTTACAGTCTAGAGGTATAATGACACCCTGACCCCAGGAGCTTACAGTCTAGAGGTATAATGAGATCCTGACCCCAGGAGCTTACAGTCTAGAGGTATAATGAGATCCTGACCCCAGGAGCTTACAGTCTAGAGGTATAATGAGATCCTGACCCCAGGAGCTTACAGTCTAGGGGTATAATGAGATCCTGACCCCAGGAGCTTACAGTCTAGAGGTATAATGAGACCCTGACCCCAGGAGCTTACAGTCTAGAGGTATAATGACACCCTGACCCCAGGAGCTTACAGTCTAATGTATAATGAGACCCTGACCCCAGGAGCTTACAGTCTAGGGGTATAATGAGATCCTGACCCCAGGAGCTTACAGTCTAGGGGTATAATGAGACCCTGACCCCAGGAGCTTACAGTCTAATGTATAATGAGACCCTGACCCCAGGAGCTTACAGTCTAGAGGTATAATGACACCCTGACCCCAGGAGCTTACAGTCTAGAGGTATAATGAGATCCTGACCCCAGGAGCTTACAGTCTAGAGGTATAATGAGACCCTGACCCCAGGAGCTTACAGTCTAGAGGTATAATGAGATCCTGACCCCAGGAGCTTACAGTCTAGGGGTATAATGAGATCCTGACCCCAGGAGCTTACAGTCTAGGGGTATAATGAGATCCTGACCCCAGGAGCTTACAGTCTAGAGGTATAATGAGATCCTGACCCCAGGAGCTTACAGTCTAGAGGTATAATGAGATCCTGACCCCAGGAGCTTACAGTCTAGGGGTATAATGAGATCCTGACCCCAGGAGCTTACAGTCTAGTGGTATAATGAGACCCTGACCCCAGGAGCTTACAGTCTAGAGGTATAATGAGATCCTGACCCCAGGAGCTTACAGTCTAGGGGTATAATGAGACCCTGACCCCAGGAGCTTACAGTCTAGAGGTATAATGAGACCCTGACCCCAGGAGCTTACAGTCTAGAGGTATAATGACACCCTGACCCCAGGAGCTTACAGTCTAATGTATAATGAGACCCTGACCCCAGGAGCTTACAGTCTAGGGGTATAATGAGATCCTGACCCCAGGAGCTTACAGTCTAGAGGTATAATGAGATCCTGACCCCAGGAGCTTACAGTCTAGAGGTATAATGAGATCCTGACCCCAGGAGCTTACAGTCTAGAGGTATAATGACACCCTGACCCCAGGAGCTTACAGTCTAGAGGTATAATGACACCCTGACCCCAGGAGCTTACAGTCTAGAGGTATAATGACACCCTGACCCCAGGAGCTTACAGTCTAGAGGTATAATGAGATCCTGACCCCAGGAGCTTACAGTCTAAGGTATAATGAGATCCTGACCCCAGGAGCTTACAGTCTAAGGTATAATGAGATCCTGACCCCAGGAGCTTACAGTCTAGAGGTATAATGACACCCTGACCCCAGGAGCTTACAGTCTAGAGGTATAATGACATCCTGACCCCAGGAGCTTACAGTCTAGAGGTATGAGATCCTGACCCCAGGAGCTTACAGTCTAGAGGTATAATGAGATCCTGACCCCAGGAGCTTACAGTCTAGAGGTATAATGAGATCCTGACCCCAGGAGCTTACAGTCTAGTGGTATAATGAGATCCTGACCCCAGGAGCTTACAGTCTAGAGGTATAATGAGACCCTGACCCCAGGAGCTTACAGTCTAGAGGTATAATGACACCCTGACCCCAGGAGCTTACAGTCTAATGTATAATGAGACCCTGACCCCAGGAGCTTACAGTCTAGGGGTATAATGAAAACCTGACCCCAGGAGCTTACAGTCTAGGGGTATAATGAGACCCTGACCCCAGGAGCTTACAGTCTAATGTATAATGAGACCCTGACCCCAGGAGCTTACAGTCTAGAGGTATAATGACACCCTGACCCCAGGAGCTTACAGTCTAGAGGTATAATGAGATCCTGACCCCAGGAGCTTACAGTCTAATGTATAATTACACCCTGACCCCAGGAGCTTACAGTCTAGAGGTATAATGACACCCTGACCCCAGGAGCTTACAGTCTAGAGGTATAATGAGATCCTGACCCCAGGAGCTTACAGTCTAGAGGTATAATGACACCCTGACCCCAGGAGCTTACAGTCTAGAGGTATAATGACACCCTGACCCCAGGAGCTTACAGTCTAGAGGTATAATGAGATCCTGACCCCAGGAGCTTACAGTCTAGAGGTATAATGAGATCCTGACCCCAGGAGCTTACAGTCTAGAGGTATAATGAGATCCTGACCCCAGGAGCTTACAGTCTAGGGGTATAATGAGATCCTGACCCCAGGAGCTTACAGTCTAGAGGTATAATGAGACCCTGACCCCAGGAGCTTACAGTCTAGAGGTATAATGACACCCTGACCCCAGGAGCTTACAGTCTAATGTATAATGAGACCCTGACCCCAGGAGCTTACAGTCTAGTGGTATAATGAGACCCTGACCCCAGGAGCTTACAGTCTAGGGGTATAATGAGACCCTGACCCCAGGAGCTTACAGTCTAATGTATAATGAGACCCTGACCCCAGGAGCTTACAGTCTAGAGGTATAATGAGACCCTGACCCCAGGAGCTTACAGTCTAGAGGTATAATGAGATCCTGACCCCAGGAGCTTACAGTCTAGAGGTATAATGAGACCCTGACCCCAGGAGCTTACAGTCTAGAGGTATAATGAGATCCTGACCCCAGGAGCTTACAGTCTAGGGGTATAATGAGATCCTGACCCCAGGAGCTTACAGTCTAGGGGTATAATGAGATCCTGACCCCAGGAGCTTACAGTCTAGAGGTATAATGAGATCCTGACCCCAGGAGCTTACAGTCTAGAGGTATAATGAGATCCTGACCCCAGGAGCTTACAGTCTAGGGGTATAATGAGATCCTGACCCCAGGAGCTTACAGTCTAGAGGTATAATGAGACCCTGACCCCAGGAGCTTACAGTCTAGAGGTATAATGACACCCTGACCCCAGGAGCTTACAGTCTAATGTATAATGAGACCCTGACCCCAGGAGCTTACAGTCTAGGGGTATAATGAGATCCTGACCCCAGGAGCTTACAGTCTAGAGGTATAATGAGATCCTGACCCCAGGAGCTTACAGTCTAGAGGTATAATGAGATCCTGACCCCAGGAGCTTACAGTCTAGAGGTATAATGACACCCTGACCCCAGGAGCTTACAGTCTAGAGGTATAATGAGATCCTGACCCCAGGAGCTTACAGTCTAATGTATAATGAGATCCTGACCCCAGGAGCTTACAGTCTAGAGGTATAATGACACCCTGACCCCAGGAGCTTACAGTCTAGAGGTATAATGAGATCCTGACCCCAGGAGCTTACAGTCTAGAGGTATAATGAGATCCTGACCCCAGGAGCTTACAGTCTAGAGGTATAATGAGATCCTGACCCCAGGAGCTTACAGTCTAGGGGTATAATGAGATCCTGACCCCAGGAGCTTACAGTCTAGAGGTATAATGAGACCCTGACCCAGGAGCTTACAGTCTAGAGGTATAATGACACCCTGACCCCAGGAGCTTACAGTCTAATGTATAATGAGACCCTGACCCCAGGAGCTTACAGTCTAGGGGTATAATGAGATCCTGACCCCAGGAGCTTACAGTCTAGGGGTATAATGAGACCCTGACCCCAGGAGCTTACAGTCTAGGGGTATAATGAGACCCTGACCCCAGGAGCTTACAGTCTAGAGGTATAATGACACCCTGACCCCAGGAGCTTACAGTCTAGAGGTATAATGAGATCCTGACCCCAGGAGCTTACAGTCTAGAGGTATAATGAGACCCTGACCCCAGGAGCTTACAGTCTAGAGGTATAATGAGATCCTGACCCCAGGAGCTTACAGTCTAGGGGTATAATGAGATCCTGACCCCAGGAGCTTACAGTCTAGGGGTATAATGAGATCCTGACCCCAGGAGCTTACAGTCTAGAGGTATAATGAGATCCTGACCCCAGGAGCTTACAGTCTAGAGGTATAATGAGATCCTGACCCCAGGAGCTTACAGTCTAGGGGTATAATGAGATCCTGACCCCAGGAGCTTACAGTCTAGGGGTATAATGAGACCCTGACCCCAGGAGCTTACAGTCTAGAGGTATAATGAGACCCTGACCCCAGGAGCTTACAGTCTAGAGGTATAATGACACCCTGACCCCAGGAGCTTACAGTCTAATGTATAATGAGACCCTGACCCCAGGAGCTTACAGTCTAGGGGTATAATGAGATCCTGACCCCAGGAGCTTACAGTCTAGAGGTATAATGAGATCCTGACCCCAGGAGCTTACAGTCTAGAGGTATAATGAGATCCTGACCCCAGGAGCTTACAGTCTAGAGGTATAATGAGACCCTGACCCCAGGAGCTTACAGTCTAGAGGTATAATGAGATCCTGACCCCAGGAGCTTACAGTCTAGAGGTATAATGAGATCCTGACCCCAGGAGCTTACAGTCTAGAGGTATAATGAGACCCTGACCCCAGGAGCTTACAGTCTAGAGGTATAATGACACCCTGACCCCAGGAGCTTACAGTCTACTGTCATATTTGGGATGTCGGTTCCCGGAGGTCACATTCTGGTAGAATCGTCGCCATCTTTTATTTATTTAAAGTGAACGATCGATAATTGTTCCAAATAAACTCTTAGCTTCCTAATTTTGCGTTTCTAATCCAGTTGCCATGGTAACGGGCGGCGTTATTGGTAAACGGACCCCCCTCCCCCTTCGCCGCGTCCCTCGCTGTTTTCCGGTCCGGGGGGGTAAGTGGGGTCCGCCGATCCTCAGTAAGTCGGTGAGAGCCATCGGACCGCCTCCCGCCAGTTCATCCATCTTCACCTCCGGGCGCCGACGCGAGGAAGTTGATTTCGATGGCGATCAGCAGTTTGCAGAATGGCGCTGCGGCGCTCATTTAACGCACTTAAAAAATAAAACGTTTGTTGCGATGGCGGGCGCGGTCCGAGGGAGACAAAAGGCTTCCTCTCTTCCCGAGGAGCGCGGACGGATTTTCCAGCGGGGGGCGCCGCGCTCCCCCGTTGTGTCGGCTATGAATAAAAATGGAGAATTAGGCGTCTCCGCTTCACGCTTCAAACATCAAAACCTGCGCCCGAGACGATCGCTCTGTTTTTTTCCCGTAGCCGCGGGGTGGAGAGGAATCACGCCGCCTCCTTTTTTCCGCACATTACCGCTAAATTATAATCGAAAAAATAATGGAGAATTCTCGGCGTCGGGGGGAGGTAAATGAAAATCTCGCCGTTTTTATATCCTCCTCCGCCATATGGAAACAAACCGCCGCGCTTTTCCCCGCAGCCACAACCCAGCAGCCGCTACAAACGCCATTTTGATCCTCCTCCCCCCCCGGGCGATGACGGGGCCTCACATCCCCGCCGGCGTTCGTAATTTCGCTCGTAAATCTCACCGGCCTGCTGAAAAGAGAAACCGCCGGAGCCGCCAATCAGGGGAACGGCGTGGGAGACGGCGGCCATATTTTATCTAGAATACGATTTATGATTGTGCCGCGTACGTGGCAACCGCATCAGAAACCAGAAGGAATTTCCAGCCCGTCCAATCGATCGATTTTTTTTTTTTTTTTTAACCCAAAGGGATTAAAAACGGACAGAAAAGTCGCCGTGGGGGGCGCGATTTCCGATTTTTCTCATTTTTAGATGTAATAGACTTTGAGCGGCACAAAATGCGACGAACGTCAATGAAATTCCGGAAAACCTGGAAATCGGGCGGGAAAATTGGCGAACTAGCGAATGGCGGTGATGGAGGCGGAGCCGGGAATGATTTGCGTAATGGAGAGAGAAAAGAGAGAAATGGACTCCATTTTTTTTTTCACAGCAAACGGAGCAAAAATCAAATGTTCTCAGGCTGTGTGAGTGGGAATTCTACCACATTATGGCCACTAGATGGCGCTGATGAGCATACTTGTAATGGCCACTAGATGGCGCTGAGTATCATAGGAAAGAAGTATGCTCATCAGCGCCATCTAGTATTAATTGGGGGAAATACCGCATTATGGCCACTAGTTGGCACTGATGAGCATACTTATATAATGGCCACTTATTTCCTATGTTACTCAGCTCCATCTAGTGGCCATCATTTTGGTATTTTCCTCGTTCACACTAGATGGCGCTAATGAGCATACTTCTTTCCTATGACAGTCGGCGCCACCCAGTGCCCATTACAAGTATGCTCATCAGCGCCATCTAGTGGCCCTAATGTGTTAGATTTCCCACTCACACAGCCTGAGAACATTCGATCGCGCTCCGCTTGCTGTGAAAAAAAAAAATTCCCGCCAGTTTCGATGGGCGATTAGCGATGTAAAATGTTATAAATACGCCCCTCTGTGTTCATTTCACCCCCAAAATAGTCAGTTTCTCCCTTTTTCTGATGCTGATGAGCATACTTTTTAATGGCCACTAGATGGCGCTGACTATCATAGGAAAGAAGTATGCTCAATAGCGCCATCTAGTGTGAATGAGGAAAATACTGCATTATGGCCACTAGATGGCGCTGAGTAACATAGGAAATGTGTATGCTCACCAGCTCCATCTAGTGTTAATTGGGGGAATACTGCATTATGACCACTAGAGGGTGCTGAGTAACATAGGAAATGTGTAGGCTCATCAGCTCCATCTAGTGGCCATTATATGGTATTTTCTCTATTCACACTAGATGGAGCTGATGAGCCTACTTATTTCCAATTATAACGCCATCTCATGGCCATAAAGCGGTATTTTCCTGATTCCCATTAGATGGCCCTGTTGAGCATACTTATTTCCTATGATTGCCCCATCTAGAGGCCATAATGTGGTATTTGCTCAACAGGGCCATCTAGTGGCCATTATATGGCATTTTTTTTCTATACACCTGAGATTGCCCTGTTGAGCAAATACCACATTATGGCCTCTAGATGGCGCTATCATCAGCTCCATCTAGTGTGAATAGAGAAAATGCCACATATAATGGCCACTAGATGGCAATGATGAGCATACTTATTTCCTATGTTACTCAGCACCATCTAGTGGCCATAATGCGGTATTGCCCCCCAATTAATTTTAGATGGTGGTGATGAACATACATATTTCCAAAGATTACGCCATCTAGTGGTCATAATGCAGTATTTTCTCTATTCACACTAGATGGCACTGATGAGCATACTTCTTTCCTATGACAGTCAGTGCCATCTAGTGGCCATTATAAGTATGCTCTTCAGTGCCATCTAGTGGCCATTATAAGTATGCTCTTCAGCGCCATCTAGTGGCCATAATGTAGCGTTTGCTCAACAGCGCCATCTAGTGTGAATAGAGACAAATACCATATAATGGCAATGATGGGCATACTTATTTCCTATGTTACTCAGCACCATCTAGTGGTCATAATGTGATATTTTCCTCATTCACACTAGATGGCGCTAATGAGCATACTTCTTTACTATGACAGTCAGTGCCATCTAGTGGCCATTATAAGTATGCTCTTCAGCACCATCTAGTGGCCATAATGTAGTGTTTGCTCAACAGCGCCATCTAGTGTGAATAGAGACAAATACCATATAATGGCAATGATGGGCATACTTATTTCCTATATTGCTCAGCACCATCTAGTGGTCATAATGTGATATTTTCCTCATTCACACTAGATGGCGCTATTGAGCACACTTCTTTCCTATGATAGTCAGTGCCATCTAGTGGCCATAATGCGGTATTTTCCCCAATTAATACTAGATGTTGCTGGTGAACATGCTTATTTTCAACGAGTGCCACCTAGTGGCCATAATGTGGTATTTTCTCCACTCGCACTAGATGGCGCCGATGAGCATACATGTTTCCTATGATATATCAGTACCACCTAGTGGCCATAATTTTGGTATTTTCCCCATTCACATTAGGTGGCGCTGTTGAGCATACTTACATGCTATGATAGCGCCATCTAGAGACCATAATGTGTTATTTTCTCCCAGTCACACTAGATGGCGCTGATGAACATCTTTATTTTCTATTTTACTTGGCACCATCTAGTGGCCATAATGCAGTATTTTCCCTATTTGTACTGATGAACATACTTATTTCCTATGTTACTGAGCACCCTCTAGTGGTTATAATGTTTTATTTTCCCCATTCACACTAGGGGGGCGCTGATGAACACACAGAAGTTATTTCCTATGTAACTCGCCACCACCTAGTGGCCATAATGTGGTATTTTCTCCACTCACACTAGAGGGCGCTGATGTATATACTTATTTCCTATGATATCGCCATCTAGTGGCCATATTGTGATTTATTTTTTTATTTTTTTCCCCACAGTCACACATTCGACCCGCAGAGAGTATAGGTAGAGAACATTCGACTTTGCTCTGGAAAAAAATCTCCATGCAGTTTTTCGACGGATAAATCCTGAATTATAAATAAATACACCCCAAAGTGTACCGAAGATCCGCCCCCTTTCCCGGTGACGCGGCGACGCAAAAAAATAATGAATTCCGGATATTTTGTAACATTATTTCCGATTTTTGGTTTTCCTCTCTGATTTCCGCCATTGCGGGCGATTTCCATGCCGGGATTTTATCGGCTTTTGCGACTGCCTCTTGGCGCAGTGCGCCGCCCTTGAATCGGTCGCCCCCCCCTCCCCCTCTCATCGAAGAATTCCGTATGGCGGCAGCGAGTTATCGCCCGGCAGACGAAAGGGACGGGAACGGCGTTCCGCATTGACCTTCCTCTGCACCGACACGCCGCACAATCCCCCGCCGCTTTCCACTCGTAAAAAAAAAACCGCCATGAACACGGGATAAAAAATGTCAATGAAAATCATTTCCGCCATTTTTTTACTGCTGAGATCTTAAATATGAAAATTGATGTCGGCCAGTAAAGGGCGGAATCGCCTTTTATGTCCCCGCGCCGCGCTCCGAAATCTCTACGCCGTAATAGTCAGCGGCTGCGACTCATTTCCAGCGCAGGGCGACAATTACAAAGAGTGATGTTAACGGCGCTCGCCGGAGCCAGGAACCAACGCGTCCCGCCTGCTATACGATCGCTCTTATCGGAGGTGTCAGCGCAGGGAGGCGGGGATGCCGAAAGGGGAACCACACCCCAAAAATAAATATTTCCTGCACTTATAATGGCTGCAGCTGCTCCTTCCTCCTGTCAGCGCCCCCTCTGGCTGCTTCACACTGAAAAAAAAAAGAGACTCCAGTTTTCTGAGGATGAAATTATTTTCTGTTTGTAGTCACTGCCCCGCCTCCTGACTGTATTAGGAGAAGGCCACTCCCCTCCGCTCTCCACCTTCCTCTCCCATTTATAGTCCACACAGCTACCCCAAAGAGAGAAACTGACTGCAGTGGTGGGAGGAGCCACTCTGATCACAGTTGTGGGAGGAGCCACTCTGATCACAGTTGTGGGAGGAGCCAGGCTGACATCAGTGGTGGGAGCAGCCACACTGACCACAGTGGTGGGTGGAGCCACGCTGACCATAGTGGTGGGAGGAGCCACACTGACCATAGTGGTGGGAGGAACCACACTGACCATAGTGGTGGGAGGAGCCACGCTGACCATAGTGGTGGGAGGAGCCACACTGACCATAGTGGTGGGAGGAGCCACACTGACCATAGTGGTAAGAGGAGCCACACTGACCACAGTGGTGGGAGGAGCCACACTGACCACAGTGGTAGGAGGAGCCACACTGACCACAGTGGTAGGAGGAGCCACACTGACCACAGTGGTAGGAGGAGCTACACTGACCTCAGTGGTAGGAGGAGCCACACTGACCTCAGTGGTGGGAGGACTATAAAAGTCACATGACCATTTCCCTGCCATCCTCCTATTGAGCAGCCGAGGGGAGGAAACGCGGCGGACTTCCCCTTTTAAGGAGCGGTATTTCCTGCCCGCTGGAGCGCGGATAATGGCGGCCGGCGAACGATTCCCGGACTGTAAACGGACGCGGTGGAGATTATTTATACGTTAATTCTTCAATAACGCTACATCTAATCTGATCAAACAAAAAGGGGCGATCGATTCGCTCTTGCAGCGAATTCCCGATCCGCCCCCCCTGGGGGAGGGGTAAATCTGAGCCGTCAGTGACCGCCGGTCAATGTGTATTTTTAGCGCGGTAATGTAGGCGGACGGGAAGGCAGAGCGTTAATTAATCCGTCAATCAGCGACCCTTTTAACCTCTAGCATTGGGGGAGGGGAGGATTGTTCATATGGTAGTGGCGGGATTCTGGGAGGGCCGGCCGCCATTTTTCTGGAGTGACGTCCGAGAACAGCGAGAACCAGTCACTGCGACATCGCCGACTCGCCAATGGATTCTGCATGGCGGCGATCGAATGTTACCACAAACCTGTTCCGACCAATCTTTCCAGCGATGACGGCACCACCGGGGCAACGCAAACTGCGCCAACGCCGCCCGCTAATGAGATCATTAATACGACCCGATAATTCGTGATGATCAGTAATCAATATCAGAATAAAATTAAGGAGAGTGGGAGGAGCCTGGGAAAATCTTTCAGCGTGCTGGCCTCATCCTGTGATTGGCAATCAGAGAGCAGGTGGGCAGTGACGCTTTACGCGTTTCATCAATAACTCCGCCCACAGGGATGGTGGGAACCCCTCATAATGGGCACAGTGGGTGTACAGACCCGGGAACTCAGCACAGGGATGGTGAGAACCCCTCATAATGGGCACAGCGGGTGTACAGACCCGGGAACTCGGCACAGGGATGGTGAGAACCCCTCATAATGGGCACAGCGGGTGTACAGACCCGGGAACTCGGCACAGGGATGGTGGGAACCCCTCATAATGGGCACAGGGATGGTGGGAACCCCTCATAATGGGCACAGCGGGTGTACAGACCCGGGAACTCGGCACAGGGATGGTGAGAACCCCTCATAATGGGCACAGCGGGTGTACAGACCCGGGAACTCGGCACAGGGATGGTGGGAACCCCTCATAATGGGCACAGCGGGTGTACAGACCCGGGAACTCAGCACAGGGATGGTGGGAACCCCTCATAATGGGCACAGCGGGTGTACAGACCCGGGAACTCGGCACAGGGATGGTGGGAACCCCTCATAATGGGCACAGCGGGTGTACAGACCCGGGAACTCAGCACAGGGATGGTGGGAACCCCTCATAATGGGCACAGCGGCTGTACAGACCCGGGAACTCCGCACAGGGATGGTGAGAACCCCTCATAATGGGCACAGCGGGTGTACAGACCCGGGAACTCAGCACAGGGATGGTGGGAACCCCTCATAATGGGCACAGCGGCTGTACAGACCCGGGAACTCAGCACAGGGATGGTGAGAACCCCTCATAATGGGCACAGCGGGTGTACAGACCCGGGAACTCAGCACAGGGATGGTGAGAACCCCTCATAATGGGCACAGCGGGTGTACAGACCCGGGAACTCAGCACAGGGATGGGGGAAACCCCTCATAATGGGCACAGCGGGTGTACAGACCCGGGAACTCAGCACAGGAATGGTGAGAACCCCTCATAATGGGCACAGCGGGTGTACAGACCCGGGAACTCGGCACAGGGATGGTGGGAACCCCTCATAATGGGCACAGCGGGTGTACAGACCCGGGAACTCAGCACAGGGATGGTGGGAACCCCTCATAATGGGCACAGCGGGGGTACAGACCCGGGAACTTAGCACAGGGATGGTGGGAACCCCTCATAATGGGCACAGCGGGTGTACAGACCCGGGAACTCAGCACAGGGATGGTGGGAACCCCTCATAATGGGCACAGCGGGTGTACAGACCCGGGAACTCAGCACAGGGATGGTGGGAACCCCTCATAATGGGCACAGCGGGTGTACAGACCCGGGAACTCAGCACAGGGATGGTGGGAACCCCTCATAATGGGCACAGCGGGTGTACAGACCCGGGAACTCAGCACAGGGGTGGTGAGAACCCCTCATAATGGGCACAGCGGGTGTACAGACCCGGGAACTCAGCACAGGGATGGTGGGAACCCCTCATAATGGGCACAGCGGGTGTACAGACCCGGGAACTCAGCACAGGGATGGTGGGAACCCCTCATAATGGGCACAGCGGGTGTACAGACCCGGGAACTCAGCACAGGGATGGTGAGAACCCCTCATAATGGGCACAGCGGGTGTACAGACCCGGGAACTCAGCACAGGGGTGGTGAGAACCCCTCATAATGGGCACAGCGGGTGTACAGACCCGGGAACTCAGCACAGGGATGGTGAGAACCCCTCATAATGGGCACAGCGGGTGTACAGACCCGGGAACTCAGCACAGGGATGGTGAGAACCCCTCATAATGGGCACAGCGGGTGTACAGACCCGGGAACTCAGCACAGGGATGGTGGGAACCCCTCATAATGGGCACAGCGGGTGTACAGACCCGGGAACTCAGCACAGGGATGGTGAGAACCCCTCATAATGGGCACAGCGGGTGTACAGACCCGGGAACTCAGCACAGGGATGGTGAGAACCCCTCATAATGGGCACAGCGGGTGTACAGACCCTGGAACTCGGCACAGGGATGTTCTGGGCGGAGTGACCCCTTCAGGAAATGGGGGGCGGGGTGTCGGAGGTGTCAGGTTGTCGGCGGGGAGAATTTTTCTATCAGGATTAGATCAGAAGTTTAATTTCACGGTGTCGCTCGGCGTCTCGCGGTTAATTGAAGTTTGGCGTTGGGTTGGCGGCTCCTTCTGGTGTCGGAGGAGGGGATGGAAGCGGCTGAGCTGTGCGCGGGATTCATCGCTCTCCTGGTGGGGGGGAGGGGTGGACGGATTGATCGCCCTCCACATCTCCCGATTCCGGCACTCCGCTCTCACCGCACTCCACACCCGCTTTATATCCGATCTCCATCCTCCGGGTGTAGCGGCTCCTCTCCTGACTTCCTCTGATGTCACCGCACACTGCGAGCGTCTCACAATGTGCATTAGAAGCTGCAGCAAGTCAGAGCCCCGCCCCTTCCATCAGAGCTGGGACATTGGTGGGAGAAGGGGGGGGAGGGAGGGCAGAAGGGGGCACTTGCCCCAGACTAACTGTCCCTGGCCCCGCCCCTTTCATTAACTGGATTTCAGTTCTACCAATCATGGAGGCTCAGCATCAGATGTGGGCGTTACCTATGCAAATACAGCCTGCCTAGGAACACCCACTCCTCCAGGCTGACGCCCACTCATCACGACATTTTGATATTTGCATAACTCCTCCCACTGCTTGCTTCAGGGTGCAGGAGGGCTCTGGGGAGGAGTACTGAGGTTTCCGGGAAGCAATGTACCGCCCCCTGCTGGCCCCTCCCACCAGCCATGATCTGCCTGCACTGCATAGAGAAGCGCAGAGACCCGGCGATAACATCACCGGGTGCAGAATGAGAAATGTGAATAAAAGATTTTATATAAAATTCCTATTCTTATGTGGAGGGGGAGGGGTCACAACATGTATCTCTAGTTTAGGATTGGGCGGTGAAAGGTCGGAGGTCACCTTTGTGCTGTCCGTGTCCCATTGGAAGAGATTCCTCTTCACTTCCCTTCCCGGAGAAACAACAGGAAGTGACATGAAATCTCCTCTGAGGTGTCCCCAATGGGGGAGTCCCCCTCACTTCCTGTTCCGGTGACAACTGCGACTGGATTTCCATCACTTCCTGTCTTGGTGACACCGGGACAAACGCAGGGGGTCACCCTACCCAGAAGGCCCGGCGGAGGATCGGCACTTTCGTTATAAATAGTGCAGCGGGACGGGCGAGACTACACAGAGTGTGGCAGAACTTAATATATAGATATAGATAGAGAGTTACCTTTAATATTTCCTTTTCTTATTATATCAAGTCAGATTGCAGCAGGTGAGGTGAGACTACATTGACTGGGGCAGAGCGGAATATATTTACATTTCCTTTTATTGTATTATTTATTTTCATTATTTTTATTTTTTATTTATTTTTATTTTTATTTTTTTATTATTTATTTTTATTTTTTTATTATTTTATTTTCATTATTTTTATTTTATTATTTTATTTTTATTTTATTATTTATTTTCATTATTTTTTTTTTTATTTTTTATTTTATTTATTTTTATTTCATTATTTATTTTCATTATTATTTTAATTAATTATTTTTTCATATTTATATTTATTTTTTATTTTTTTATCATTTACATTCGAGATTTGCAGCAGGAGGAGTGAGACTACATTGACTGGGGGAGAGCTGAATATATTTAGATTTAATTTAATTTTATTATTTATTTTTATTATTTTTATTTTATTTATTTTTATTTTATTATTTATTTTTATTTTATTAATATTTTCATATTTAATTTTTTATTTTATATTTTTATTTATTTTTTTTTTTTTTTCATTATTTTTTATTTTGATTTATTTTTCATTTCTTTTTATTTTTCTTTATTATTTATTTTATTTATTTTCATTATTTTTTTTTTATTATTTATTTTTATTATTTTTTTTTATTTATTTTAATTAATTTTATTTTTTCATTATTTTTATTTATTTTTATTTTAATTAATATTTTTTTTATTTATTTTTTATATATTTTTATCATTTACATTAGAGATTTGCAGCAGGAGGAGTGAGACTACATTTACTGGGGGAGAGGTGAATATGTTTTCATTTCTTTTTATTTTTCTTTATTATTTATTTTATTTATTTTCATTATTTTTTCCTATTATTTATTTTTATTATTTTTATTTTTTTTCCATTATTTTTATTTATTTTAATTTTAATTAATATTTTTTTCATATATATATATATATATATATATATATATATATATATATATATATATATATATATTATTTTTTTCCTATTTTTATCTTCTTTTTTCTTTTTATCTATCAGAGATTTGCAGCAGGAGGAGTGAGACTACACATGGCAGTGGCGCTGTCGGGTTCTAGGGCGGGGAAAAATCAATTGCCGTCCCGATTGGTTCCCGGAGAGAACCCCCCCCCGGACTGGCTCCGCCCTGTTCGGATATAACGACGTCATGTGACGAGTGGCGACGCCCCCTTCCCCATAGAACTCCATTGCTTTCTTATAGTACACACCCCCGCGGCGGCGGCGGAGGATGCGATGACCTCACAGGAAATGGGCGGGTCTACAGGGGGAGCGAATGACCGCCTATAAAAAAAAATATAAATTCGCTCCTTCCCCTTTAAGACGCAAAACAGGAAAAAAAAATACTTTGTATCATTTATTTATTTTTATTATTATTTTTATTTTTAATGGCGTCTTCCTCCCCTCCCCCCCCCCCATTGGGGATTTGTCCTTTAAACGTCCTCGCCATGCCCCGCCCCCCACTCACCCGTCTGATCCCAGAAGCCCCTCTTTGAAAGCGGCGGCGCTCTTCTCTCCCCCCCCCCCCCGAGGGGCGCTCAATCGAACGTTTGACTTTGTTGATGGGATATGAAAGGCCGCGCTCGGCGTGGGGGGGAGGGGGGAGGGGCTGACACTCGCCTTTCCGATGGATTTTGGGATGAAGCCAGATCACTCTAAATGCCACTTTGCCATCAATCCGCGTTCCGCGCCTTCATCTCCGGCCGCCGGGGGCCTTGGGAGTCGTCACCTCCAGCGAGATCTGAGCCCGAAAACCTCTTCATCGCATTTCACGGCGGCGAGACGTGCGCAATGAAGGAATATTTTTGTATCGATGGAACGTTTCGGGGGCTCGGATCGTATTATATGCTGTGGGGGAAGGGCGGGGGGCGAGGAGCGGAGACCATGGGGGGAGGGGGGCGAGGAGCGGAGACCATGGGGGGGTGGTAAAACTTTTGGATAGTCACCAAAAAAATTGAGGCTCAAAAAAAGGAGGGCCAACCAGAGACGGAGATGAGCGGCGAGGAGCGATTAATAGAGGAGAGGATCTGATTGGCTAAGAAGGAAAGGAGGGCGGGTAATTGGGGGTAATATATGGCGGGTGGGCGGGGTTATAGATAATAAAATGATAAAATGGGGCCAATAAATCGATTGGAGGATCCGGGGTGATTTCAGTGGCGGGGGAGGGGGAGCTCGGTAGATTTTCGGAAGGCGGCGGCGGCGGCGGCGGGGAAGAAAAGCCATCTTTTTTCTCTGCCATTGATTTGCCATCTTTTGAGAATTGGGAACTTCAATCAATTCCCATTCATTTAAGTGCAGCTGCGCTCACGCCCTCGCCCGCCGCGCGCTCCCCACCCCGCCCCCGCCCCCGCACCGCCGCACTGAAATCGATGGAGAATAAAACTTGTTTATTAGGAATTTTATCAATTTACAGTTGCTTTTTTTTTTTTTCGCTTTCAACTCTGCGGCGGGGGGGAGGGGGGGGGGGGTGGTTTGAGGAACGTTCCCACTGCACGCCGGCGAGATGCGACGGCTGACTTCCGCCTGAATTCTGAGCCTCGCGCACCCGGCGCCGGAAACGCGAGACTGTCCGGCGCAGACCAGCGGGAGATTGAAGAGATCGTCAGCCTGATGTGAGATTTCAGCTGGTGTGCAGGCGGTGGGTTGAATTTTCTGGATTTATCCGGAATCCTCGCCGTTCTCTTTTTCGATGCGTTGCGGACGGTAATGGCGGCGCGGCGTGTTAGAGAAGATGGAGTGCGGGAGGGAGGTTTTATGGGCGGCCGGGGAGCGCTTCTCCTTATGGTGCGTCTATAAACACGCGGCAGAGTCCGCGCTAAACATGAAGCGGGTCCCCCGCCGCCCATTACCCCGCCTAGCAGAACCGCCCCCCGGGGCCCCATCCATTAGCCGGTATGAAGCCATTGACCTCATTGCCGACACGGCTGGTGCTGAGTCAGCGCGGGGGGAGGGGGGAGGTAATATCTGGTCTGCGTCACGCCGAGCTCCTCGCCAACCGTCCTTCCAACCAAAATACAAATCGCTCCTCCGGGCGCCGCCCCCCCCGCCACACACAACAAATGTTATTCGCGTGGGTTGGGATTTTAAGTTACGTCCCCCTGAGACCCTCCCATATAGACGGAGCAGGAGAGATCAGATTACACAGCCTGCACTGTGACTCCTCCCCCTCTCTCCTATCAGGGGAGATCAGATTACACAGCCAGCCCTGTGACTCCGTCCCCTCTCTCCTATCAGGGGAGATCAGATTACACACCCTGCACTGTGACTCCTCCCCCTCTCTCCTATCAGGAGAGATCAGATTACACAGCCTGCACTGTGACTCCTCCCCCTCTCTCCTATCAGGGGAGATCAGATTACACAGCCTGCACTGTGACTCCTCCCCTCTCCTATCAGGGGAGATCAGATTACACAGCCTGCACTGTGACTCCTCCCCTCTCTCCTATCAGGGGAGATCAGATTACACAACCTGCACTGTGACTCCTCCCCCTCTCTCCTATCAGGAGAGATCAGATTACACACCCTGCACTGTGACTCCTCCCCTCTCCTATCAGGGGAGATCAGATTACACAGCCTGCAGACTCCTCCCCCTCTCTCCTATCAGGGGAGATCAGATTACACAGCCTGCACTGTGACTCCGTCCCCTCTCTCCTATCAGGGGAGATCAGATTACACAGCCTGCACTGTGACTCCTCCCCCTCTCTCCTATCAGGGGAGATCAGATTACACAGCCTGCACTGTGACTCCTCCCCTCTCCTATCAGGGGAGATCAGATTACACAGCCTGCACTGTGACTCCTCCCCTCTCTCCTATCAGGGGAGATCAGATTACACAACCTGCACTGTGACTCCTCCCCCTCTCTCCTATCAGGAGAGATCAGATTACACACCCTGCACTGTGACTCCTCCCCTCTCCTATCAGGGGAGATCAGATTACACAGCCTGCAGACTCCTCCCCCTCTCTCCTATCAGGGGAGATCAGATTACACAGCCTGCACTGTGACTCCTCCCCTCTCCTATCAGGGGAGATCAGATTACACAGCCTGCACTGTGACTCCGCCCCCTCTCTCCTATCAGGGGAGATCAGATTACACAGCCTGCACTGTGACTCCTCCCCTCTCCTATCAGGGGAGATCAGATTACACAGCCTGCACTGTGACTCCGCCCCCTCTCTCCTATCAGGGGAGATCAGATTACACAGCCTGCACTGTGACTCCTCCCCTCTCTCCTATCAGGAGAGATCAGATTACACACCCTGCACTGTGACTCCTCCCCCTCTCTCCTATCAGGAGAGATCAGATTACACAGCCTGCAGACTCCTCCCCCTCTCTCCTATCAGGGGAGATCAGATTACACAGCCTGCACTGTGACTCCTCCCATTCTCCTATCAGGGGAGATCAGATTACACAGCCTGCACTGTGACTCCTCCCCCTCTCTCCTATCAGGAGAGATCAGATTACACAGCCTGCAGACTCCTCCCCCTCTCTCCTATCAGGGGAGATCAGATTACACAGCCTGCACTGTGACTCCTCCCCTCTCTCCTATCAGGAGAGATCAGATTACACAGCCTGCACTGTGACTCCTCCCCTCTCTCCTATCAGGAGAGATCAGATTACACAGCCTGCACTGTGACTCCTCCCCCTCTCTCCTATCAGGGGAGATCAGATTACACAGCCTGCACTGTGACTCCTCCCCCTCTCTCCTATCAGGGGAGATCAGGTTACACAGCCTGCACTGTGACTCCGCCCCCTCTCTCCTATCAGGGGAGATCAGATTACACAGCCTGCACTGTGACTCCTCCCCTCTCTCCTATCAGGAGAGATCAGATTACACAGCCTGCACTGTGACTCCTCCCCCTCTCTCCTATCAGGAGAGATCAGATTACACAGCCTGCACTGTGACTCCTCCCCCTCTCTCCTATCAGGAGAGGTGAGATTACACAGCCTGCACTGTGACTCCTCCCCCTCTCTCCTATCAGGGACGGGTCTTTCTGCTCCAGGATTCCTTGTGGGCGGAGTGTTGGGGAATCCTCCAATCAGAGGAAAGATTTTGCAGAAAGAATTTCATTGTTGGAAATGAAAGAAAATTTCATCAAAATTCCAAAATTTGCAACAACTTTTCACGAGACGCGAAACTGCTTTTTTTTTCTTCATTTTTTTGTGACGTAAAGCGGTTTCAGGAATGGCGTAACAAGCGATTTTTTTTCCGATTGATGAATCATGGAGGAGGCCCCTCCCACCGCGCCAGCCAGCCCCCCCTCTCCCAGTAAAATATGGAGGCGTTTCCCGCGGCGTGACACTTGCGATCGGCGAGACGAGCCTCCTGTCACCGTTATTTACGGCTAATTACCGATGACGCCGCGATTTACGTGTGATTAATGGGCGCTCACCGCGGCTAATCACCGTTCCGGGCGCTTTTTTTTTTTTTTTTTTTTTCAGGACGCTCATTTTTATTTTCACTGTCAGACATCATTTGCGTTCGCGAAGATTTAATTAGCAGTTTAACCCCCAACTTCTTCACACGACGCCGCCGCGTTTTCCCCGTCTGGCGCTCTGACACCGATCATCGCTCAGCGGCGGCGCGTCACTCGCCTTGATGGGATTAGCAGGCTGTTCCTCCGCGTCCCTACACCCCCTGCCTGAGGGACGGCGAGAAACAAAGAGCGCTTTGAAATCACCGCTATTCTTTAACCAGATAATCCCCCGTAAATACCCGGATAAACCGCGCCGCCACCGCCGCCAAACGCGGGGATTTATTATCGGCGGCGGTCGCTTGCCAGGAAAAAAAGGCCGATTGTTCCCGGGAAGAATGGAGGGAGAAAAGAATTGGGGATCGTTTCACGTGCGCCAGGAGGCATTAACTGCGCCAAAAAATGGCGAATGGTCTGCGCTTCCCGGCGATTGGTCCCTGAGACGTGATTAGTGTAGTGGGGCGGGGTTTCCTAAATACCGCGGCGACCCGTACGGGAGCCCGTCTCACAACGCCGTAATCCGCGCGCTCCCTTTACAGCGATCGTCTCCAGAACGCACGTTTTTGCGCACTTTTTTGTGCGTTTTTTTTTTTTTTTTACATACATCCCATAAATGCGCACAAAAGCGCACGTTTTCACACGTGTTAACGGTCGCCATTTATTGTTAACGTCACCCCCAAATGCAGTAAGAAGACGTACGTTTTTGCGCCGCTTCAAAACACACAACAAACGCACAACTTTCAAATAAAGATACAGGAGCTTCTTTGGCGCTTTTTTTTTTTGGGGGGGGCGTTGAAACAACGGGACCGCCCTACGCACGAGAAACACGCCAAATGGAAGCTTTTTGGAAGTTGCGCCACACGCGTTTCTAGCTTTTTTGCCCGTCGTTTTAACGCCACAAAAAAATGCCCAAAGAGGCGCCCGTACATTTTATTTTTTTGGGAAGTTGCGCCACGTGCGTTTTGTCGCGTGTTTTGAAGCGCACAAACTCTGATCTTCTTGCCGCGTTTCCGGTGGCATTTACTACGAATGGCGTCCCTGACTGCGCGTTTTTGTGCGCTTTTTTTGCATGTTTTTTTTTTTTTTACATACATTTCTTTAAATGAGCACAAAAGCACACGTTTTCACCCGCGTTTACGGTCGCCCCAAACGCGGCGAGAAGAACCGAGTTTTTACACACTTTGAAAACGCGCCAAAACGCAGTTAAAAAACGTGCGTGGTGCGACTTCTGAAAGGGTTCATATTTGTCGCGTGTGGGGGTGGTCCCATCATTTTAACGCCAAAAAAAGCGCCAAAGAAGGGCCTGTACCCCCTTTGGAAGTTGCGCCACGTGCGTTTGTGCGTCTGCCTTTTTGACGCACGCAAAAACTCCCACCTTCTTCTCTTCGTATGTGAGATTAGACGGTATGCTCATCGACCAATTAAATTCTGAGGTGGACATCATATGAATTCTAATCCTATTGGTGGACGCTTCGGTCTGGGTTTCCCAGCTCCACCCACTTGACGCCCCGCCCCTTTCCCTGGTGGAATCTGTCTTATAAAATGTGAGGAGCTGGGAACCCTTCAAGGTGGGCGGAGGAACCCTTCAAGGTGGGCGGAGCAGAGCACTACTTTGCACAGTCATTGCCCGATGGACTGCCCCTTTTTGGAGGACGCCATTCCTCGCCGCCTCCAGAATGGGCGCAATTTCTGTAATACTCTAGGAAGCGTTGAAGCCGGAGGACCGGCATGGCGGTCAAACCACCGACATCTCACGTTTACGGAACGCTCGGGTGCGAATGGCACCTTACTGGTGTGAAGTTCTGCGAGACGAGCGCTTCCAAGAATCAGGCGTTTGGCGGTGGCGTCTTAATTGGGCGCGTTCGCACGGTCACATGACCCTAAAGGTTTGATTTTTTTTTTTTTTTTTGCGATTGGACGGCGACCATAAAATATCTGACATCATATGAGTTCTAATCCTATTGGAAGGCTCGTCGGTCTGGTTCCCAGCTCCGCCCACATGCTGCCCCGCCCCTTTCCTGGTGGATTCTGCCTTAATAAATGGGAGCTGGGAGCCCCTTCGCGGTGGGATGGGAAGAGGGCACTGGACACCACCTTACACGGACTTTGCCGAGTGGACCGCCCCCTTACGGAGGACGCCATTCCTTGCCGCCAGCTGAATAGGCGCAACGCCCGAGGACGGGCATGACAGTCAGACCGCCGTCACTTTCAGGACCGGTCTTGTAGTTTGGGGTGGCATTCGTTTTGCGTGGCGCATGTTTTTTTAGCGCGTTCTGTGAGCGTGCGGGAAAATGCTTTTTTTTTTAGCGCGTTCTGTGAGCGTGCGGGAAAATGTGCGCTTTTCTGCATATTTACGGAACACTCAGGTGCGAATGGCACCTTACTGGTGTGAAATTCTGCGAGACGACCGCTTCCAAAAATTAGGTGTTTGGCGATTGACGGCGGTGGCGTCTTAATTGGGCACGGTCACATGACCCTAAAGGTTTGATTTTTTTTTTTGCAATTGGACGGCGACCATTAAATATCTGACATCATATGAATTCTAATCCTATTGGTGGGTTCCTCGGCCTGGGTTCCCAGCTCCGCCCACCTGACGCCCCGCCCCTTTCTCTGGTGGATTCTGTTTTACAAAACGGGAGGAGCTGGGAACCCTCTTCAAGGTGGGCGGGAACAGAGCACCGGGCGCCACCTTGCACGGTCATTGGAGGGTGGACCGCCCCCTTTCGGAGGACGCCATTCCTCGCCGCCTCATGAATTAGCGCAATTTCTGTAACATTTCGGGAAGCGTTGAAGCCGGAGGAGCGGCATGACAGCCAGACCGCCGCCATTTTCCCTAGACGCTCTGGCGCGGCGTGCCGTATATAAAGTTACAGCGATAAGACGAACCCCCCCGCCGTCTCCTCCAATCGCCGCCATCTGATATGGGATTTGTCACTTCAGTGAAATCCTAATTTCCGCCGCCGCGAGCCGCGCGTCGGGCGTTTTTCTTCTTTTATTTAATTAAAAAGTCGTTTTTTTTCTTCCTCCTCCTCCGGCGGGTGACAAATGAAAAATGTATCTCTGCCCCGCAGACCGGCGCTCTACTCTGATTTCGCTGATAACCGCGCGTTCGTCTCGACGATGGCTCTGACAATGGCGCGGCGCGCCGGCCGCGGTTTACCTGTAATTTGTTAAGAGCGTCTTGTAATTTGTTTGCTGCTGAAATCTATTTCTCTGTAAGTAAAGCGGCGTAATGAGACGCTGACGCTCCAGCAGACATCGCGTATCGATCGGCCGCCCTCCGCCGTGTTCGGCGCATCCTTCAGGTGTGCGCTGATTTCTAATTGAGGCGCAGGGGGAGGGGAGGCTTCTCTTCTACTCGTACGCGGCCTCCTCCCTGTGTGGGATCATCTATTACATGGTAATTAGGGGCGTGAACCCGGGGCAGCCGCATTGACCGCCGGGAGTTGTGCGTCTGGTTATTGCTGACCAATGCCCTTCCCCGCATCGTCTCCGGCCCCGCCCTCCTAAGGAAGCCGCTGCAGAATAGCAGAGCCTCCCAACTTGTTTAGATGGAAGATGGTGGGGACCATGGAGATGGCGGACTGTGGAGATGGTGGACCGTGGAGATGGCGGGGACCGTGGAGATGGCGGGGACCATGGAGATGGCGGACTGTGGAGATGGCGGGGACCATGGAGATGGCAGACCGTGGAGATGGTGGGGACCATGGAGATGGCAGACTGTGGAGATGGTGGGGACCATGGAGATGGCAGACTGTGGAGATGGCGGGGACCATGGAGATGGCAGACTGTGGAGATGGTGGGGACCATGGAGATGGCAGACTGTGGAGATGGTGGGGACCATGGAGATGGCAGACTGTGGAGATGGTGGGGACCATGGAGATGGTGGACCATGGAGATGGCGGGGACCGTGGAGATGGCGGACTGTGGAGATGGCGGACTGTGGAGATAGCGGACCGTGAAGATGGCAGGGACCATGGAGATGGCGGACTGTGGAGATGGCGGACTGTGGAGATAGCGGGGACCATGGAGATGGCAGACTGTGGAGATGGTGGGGACCATGGAGATGGCGGACTGTGGAGATGGCGAGGACCATGGAGATGGCGAGGACCATGGAGATGGCAGACTGTGGAGATGGTGGACCATGAAGATGGTGGACCATGGAGATGGTGGGGACCATGGAGATGGCGGACCATGGAGATGGTGGGGACCATGGAGATGGCGGACCATGGAGATGGCGGACCGTGGAGATGGTGGGGACCATGGAGATGGCAGACCATGGAGATGGCGAGGACCATGGAGATGGCAGACTGTGGAGATGGTGGACCATGGAGATGGCGGACTGTGGAGATGGTGGGGACCATGGAGATGGCGGGGACCATGGAGATGGCGGACCATGGAGATGGCGGACCGTGGAGATGGTGGGGACCATGGAGATGGCGGACCATGGAGATGGCGGACCGTGGAGATGGTGGGGACCATGGAGATGGCGGACCATGGAGATGGCGGACCGTGGAGATGGTGGGGACCATGGAGATGGCGGACCATGGAGATGGCGGACCGTGGAGATGGTGGGGACCATGGAGATGGTGGACCATGGAGATGGCGGACCGTGGAGATGGTGGGGACCATGGAGATGGCGGGGACCATGGAGATGGCGGACCATGGAGATGGCGGACCGTGGAGATGGTGGGGACCATGGAGATGGCGGACCATGGAGATGGCGGACCGTGGAGATGGTGGGGACCATGGAGATGGCGGACCATGGAGATGGCGGACCGTGGAGATGGTGGGGACCATGGAGATGGCGGACCATGGAGATGGCGGACCGTGGAGATGGTGGGGACCATGGAGATGGTGGACCATGGAGATGGCGGACCGTGGAGATGGTGGGGACCATGGAGATGGCGGGGACCATGGAGATGGCGGACCATGGAGATGGCGGACCGTGGAGATGGGGGGGACCATGGAGATGGCGGACCATGGAGATGGCGGACCGTGGAGATGGTGGGGACCATGGAGATGGCGGACCCTGGAGATGGCGGACCGTGGAGATGGCGGACCATGGAGATGGCGGACCGTGGAGATGGTGGGGACCATGGAGATGGCGGACCATGGAGATGGCGGACCGTGGAGATGGTGGGGACCATGGAGATGGCGGACCATGGAGATGGCGGACCGTGGAGATGGCGGACCATGGAGATGGCGGACCGTGGAGATGGTGGGGACCATGGAGATGGTGGACCATGGAGATGGCAGACTGTGGAGATGGCAGGGAGCGTGAAGATGGTGGGGACCATGAAGATGGCGGGGACCATGGAGATGGCGGGGACCATGGAGATGGCGGGGACCATGGAGATGGCGGGGACCATGGAGACCGTAAAGATGGTGAGAACCATGAAGAATACAGGGACCCTTGGGATGGTGGGGACCGTGAAGAGGGCAGGGACTGGGGAGACTGTGGGGACCATGGAGATTGCAGGGGCCTTGTATGGACTGGGACCCCTTGTTGGAAGACGTCTGTTATTGGCTCAGCCCGGTGTTCTGCCCTCCTTAGGGGGGCTATTGCAGACAGGTGGTTTCCCATCTCCCCATTGTGGGAGGGGCAGAGACACAAACTACTGCAGGAAATCTCCCCATTGTGGGAGGGGCAGAGACACAAACTACTGCAGGAAATCTCCCCATTGTGGGAGGAGCAGAGACACAAACTACTGCAGGAAATCTCCCCATTGTGGGAGGGGCAGAGACACAAACTACTGCAGGAAATCTCCCCATTGTGGGAGGGGCAGAGACACAAACTACTGCAGGAGATCTCACCATTGTGGGAGGGGCAGAGACAAAACTACTGCAGGAAATCCCCCATTGTGGGAGGGGCAGAGACACAAATTACTGCGGGAGATCTCACCATTGTGGGAGGGGCAGAGACACAAACTACTGCAGGAAATCTCCCCATTGTGGGAGGGGCAGAGACACAAACTACTGCAGATCTCTCTCTGGGTGGATCTTATTTTTGGGGTGTTGGTGAGGGGAGGCGCCTCGGTGGCGCAGCGGTCACCAATTATTCTGGCGGTATGGAGATGGCGTTCTCCATAAGCCGCAGTCCTATTTTCGTGTTTTGTGTGATCAGTAGAACGCGCGGCGATAATAATGACATCCGCTGGGAGAGGAAATGTAAAGTGCCGACACAAGACAGCGAGTTTTACGACCTTCCCAGAGCATCGGACTTAACCCTTCGCTGTGGCGCTCCTCCGCAGAACGCCCCTCCTCGCTCTCTCACGTCCTCCAGGGCCCCATCTACCCCGGCCCCGGGGCCCGTCACTGCGCCATTTTCTTACTCCTCTTTATGCGTCTTACTGATGTGCATTTTTGGCGCCATTCCGCACCATATCGCCAATTTGGAAACGCTTTTGTCTCCTCCTGTCTACGCAATTTTCATCGAGGCGCCGAAATTGAGGCGAGGGTAAAAAAAATTACTGTTGAGAAATAATTGCCTCTGATTGGGGGGGAGGGGTCGGAGGCAGACCCATCTTTGTAATGCGAAAAACGCAACCAGGCCGATCAAGGCCACGCCTCCCAGCGCGAACGCCAATAAACCACCTCGGCGCTCTTGTAGCCTTTTCATGACGCCCCTTCTTGCGTCCGTGTGTACGAACTACGAAGCCGTAGAATCCTCGCTCCACCACCAACCCAGAACCGCCATTGGGTGGCGCCCCGCCGTCCGCTCCCCCGAATGTGCGAGGAAGAAAACAAACACAGCCGCCGCCGCCGCCGCCGCAATGTGATTTGTGATGAATTCCGTCTAAACACCAATTTTTCTAAAACAAAAGAAAAAAAAGGAATCTGAAAGTCAATCTGAATATAAAGGAAAGTAGAAAAGAAAAGCGCGGCGGCGCCGGCGGCGGCACGAAGGAAATTAGAATAATGGCGGGAATAAATCCACAAATGACGTCTCTGCGCTCCCGCCGCGCGCTTGTTTTTATTTACTCAACAAGAAAATGAGACGAGGAGACGGATGGCGATGGGAAGGCGCGGATTTTAGGTGGAGAAATCCGGGATGGCGCCCCCCTCCCCCGTCCTGCTGGCGAATGGTCGGCGCACAGATGGCGGAATATGAAACGCCGGGAGATTTGTGGCTGGTTGGTGGAGGTGGCGTGTCCCTCCCCCACCCTATCCATTCATGATGGAGTGCCCAACAGGAGGACTACAAGTCCCAGCAGAGGGACCGCAGATGTGCCGGATTCCTAGGAGGACTACAAGTCCCAGCAGAGGGACCGCAGATGTGCCGGATTCCTAGGAGCACTACAAGTCCCAGCAGAGGGACCGCAGATGTGCCGGATTCCTAGGAGGACTGCAAGTCCCAGCAGAGGGACTGCAGATGTTCCGGATTCCCAGGAGGACTACAAGTCCCAGCAGAGGGACCGCAGATGTTCTGGATTCCTAGGAGGACTACAAGTCCCAGCAGAGGGACCGCAGATGTTCCGGATTCCTAAGAGGACTACAAGTCCCAGCAGAGGGACCGCAGATGTTCCGGATTCCTAAGAGGACTACAAGTCCCAGCAGAGGGACCGCAGATGTGCCGGATTCCTAGGAGGACTACAAGTCCCAGCAGAGGGACCGCAGATGTGCCGGATTCCTAGGAGGACTACAAGTCCCAGCAGAGGGACCGCAGATGTTCCAGATTCCCAGGAGGACTACAAGTCCCAGCAGAGGGACCGCAGATGTTCTGGATTCCTAGGAGGACTACAAGTCCCAGCACAGGGACCGCAGATGTTCTGGATTCCTAGGAGGACTACAAGTCCCAGCAGAGGGACCGCAGATGTTCCGGATTCCTAAGAGGACTACAAGTCCCAGCAGAGGGACCGCAGATGTGCCGGATTCCTAGGAGGACTACAAGTCCCAGCAGAGAGACCGCAGATGTGCCGGATTCCTAGGAGGACTACAAGTCCCAGCAGAGGGACCGCAGATGTTCCAGATTCCCAGGAGGACTACAAGTCCCAGCAGAGGGACCGCAGATGTGCCGGATTCCTAGGAAGACTACAAGTCCCAGTAGAGGGACCGCAGATGTGCCGTATTCCCAGGAGGACTACAAGCCCCAGGAGAGGGACCGCAGATGTGCCGGATTCCTAGGAGGACTACAAGTCCCAGCAGAGGGACCGCAGATGTGCCGGATTCCTAGGAGGACTACAAGTCCCAGCAGAGGGACCGCAGATGTGCCGGATTCCTAGGAAGACTACAAGCCCCAGGAGAGGGACCGCAGATGTGCCGGATTCCTAGGAGGACTACAAGTCCCAGCAGAGGGAACATAATGTGCCAGATTCCAATCAGCAAAACCCATTTGAGCAGTGGAAGCAGTGGTCTCTCTGCAGAGATCCGATATTCCTCTTACTGAGTCAGAGCCAAAGTCCTCCAATCGGCAAAGTTCATCGGAAAAATCTCTGTGTAGAAGCAGTGGTCTCTCAGCAGAGGTCTGACCCACCCCCCCCTGCTGAGTCATAGCCCAGCGCGGTTGCGTTCCCGTGTGTGTGGGGGGGGCAGCGCATTTATTTCAATGGACGACCTTATGCATGATAAAACCCCGCCCACACCGACACACGCGGCGCTCTGCGATTTGACGCGCGCGGGTCGCAGTATTCGTAGAGGCGCCATTGATGACGCCGCCGTGCGTCCGGGGCGACGCGTTTCTGTTCCCGGGAAAGCGTCCGTTTTTTTCCCCCCGCCAGGCAAAGAACGTGGAACCTTTCCTGAGACAGCCCTGTGTGCGGCTCCGCCCCGAAAACGGTTAATCGGCGTCCCGTCGTGGGAATATTTCGCAGAGGACGCTCTGTCCCAGATTCGGGGGGGTGACACGATGGCGGTCGCTTTCCGTCCTCCCCGCCCCCGCACTGGACGCACAAACAGGCTCCTCCGTTAATTAGCGGGAGAGCCGCGTCTGCCAAGCGCACTTGTTTTCCAAACATGGTGTTTGCCGCCAAGGCTGGTAAGCGGAACCCCGCCACCCCCCGCCGCCCCGCTGCCACTTCGAAAAAAAACGAAAGATGTGCCCGTTCACGATTTATTCACTGCGCGGTAGAGGCGTGCGCGGACGAGCCGGGGGGAAGGGGGAGGGGGGGATGTACAGGAGCAGACGGATCGCAGCGGCGAGTAAAACCTGATAGAAAGACAGACGGATGGAATTAAAAAATTGACAGCCGAAATGAGTTACGGCGCGGCGATCCGGAGTCGCCAATAAAGATATCAAAGCGCGCCGCGCGCGTCATAAGTCTCCGCGAGGAATCTAGATTTGGTTGTAAGGTGTCAGCTCTCCGGGTCGGGTTATATATCTGGGCGGCGGGATCATCCGGCGACGCGGCGATTTTACCGGCTGACAGACGAGGGACGGCGGTAAAAAAAAAACAGCAATTAAAAAATCCGCAAAACGATCGGCCGCAAAGGAATCAGACGAGAGACGGCGGTAAAAAAAATCCACAAAACGATCGGCCGCAAAGGAACCAGACGAGAGACAGCGGTAAAAAAATCCACAAAACGATCGGCCGCAAACGAACCAGACGAGGGACAGCGGTAAAAAATAAAATAAAAAATTCGCAAAACGATCGGCCGCAAACGAACCAGACGAGGGACAGCGGTAAAAAAATCCACAAAACGATCGGCCGCAAACGAACCAGACGAGGGACAGCGGTAAAAAATAAAATAAAAAATTCGCAAAACGATCGGCCGCAAAGGAATCAGACGAGGGACAGCGGTAAAAAAATCCACAAAAACGATCAGCTGCAAAGGAATCAGACGAAAGACGGCGGTAAAAAAATAAAATAAAAAATCCGCAAAACGATCGGCCGCAAAGGAACCAGACGAGAGACAGCGGTAAAAAAATCCACAAAACGATCGGCCGCAAAGGAACCAGAGGAAGGACAGCGGTAAAAAATAAAATAAAAAATCCACAAAACGATCGGCCGCAAAGGAACCAGACGAGAGACAGCGGTAAAAAAATCCACAAAACGATCGGCCGCAAACGAACCAGACGAGGGACAGCGGTAAAAAATAAAATAAAAAATTCGCAAAACGATCGGCCGCAAACGAACCAGACGAGGGACAGCGGTAAAAAAA
>CM053038.1:34983051-35005551 GCA_028564925.1 Lithobates sylvaticus
TAACCCAGAGTCACCTACCCCTCCAAAGGGTAACCTTATACCCACCCCAGGGTCACCTACCCCTCCAAGGGAGGCCATATTCCCACCCACGGGCCATCTACCCCTCCAAGGGTAAACTTATACCCACCCCAGGGTCACCTACCCCTCTAAGCAAGGCCATATTTCTAACCCAGAGTCACTTACCCCTCCAAGGGTAACCTTATACCCACCCCAGGGTCACCTACCCCTCCAAAGGAGGCCATATTCCCACCCACGGGCCATCTACCCCTCCAAGGGAGGCCATGTTCCCACCCCAGAGTCACCTACCCCTAAGAGGGAGGCCAAATTCCCACCCAGGGTCATCTACCCCACCAAGGGTAACCTTATACCCACCCTGGGGTCACCTACCCCTCCAAGGCAGGCTATATTTCCACCCCAGGGTCATCTACCCCACCAAGGGTAACCTTATACCCATCCCAGGGTCAACTACCCCTCCAGGGGGTACCATATTTCCACCTCAGGGGTTCCCTACCCCTCCAAGGGAGGCCATATTCCCAGCCCAGGGTCATCTACCCCTCCAAGTGTAACCTCATACCCACCCCTCTAAGCGAGGCCATATTCCTGCCCTAGAGTCACCTACCACTCCAAGGAAGGCCATATTCCCATCCCAGAGTCACCTGTCCCTCCACCACTCCAAGCGTCTTCATATGTCGTCCCCAGAGGTCCCCAACCCTTCCAAGGGGCACCATGTACCCACCCCAGGGGTCCCCAACCCTTCAAGGGTCACCATTTCTCCACCCCAGTGGTCCCCTAGCCTTCAAGGGTCACCATTTATCCACCCCAGGGGTCCCCTAGCCTTCAAGGGTCACCATTTATCCACCCCAGGGGTCCCCAACCCTTCAAGGGTCACTATCCACCCCAGGGGTCCCCAACCCTTCAAGGGTCACCATTTATCCACCCCAGGGGTCCCCTAGCCTTCAAGGGTCACCATTTATCCACCCCAGGGGTCCCCTACCCTTCAAGGGTCACCATTTATCCACCCCAGGGGTCCCCAACCCTTCAAGGATCACCATTTATCCACCCCAGTGGTCCCCTAGCCTTCAAGGGTCACCATTTATCCACCCCAGGGGTCCCCTACCCTTCAAGGGTCACCATTTATCCACCCCAGAGGTCACCTACTCTTCAAGGGTCACCATTTATCCACCCCAGGGGTCCCCAACCCTTCAAGGGTCACCATTTATCCACCCCAGGGGTCCCCTAGCCTTCAAGGGTCACCATTTATCCACCCCAGTGGTCCCCTAGCCTTCAAGGGTCACCATTTATCCACCCCAGGGGTCCCCAACCCTTTAAGGGTCACCATTTATCCACCCCAGTGGTCCCCTAGCCTTCAAGGGTCACCATTTATCCACCCCAGGGGTCCCCAACCCTTCAAGGGTCACCATTTATCCACCCCAGGGGTCCCCAACCCTTCAAGGGTCACCATTTATCCACCCCAGGGGTCCCCTAGCCTTCCAAGGGTCACCATGTACCCATCACAGGTATTCACCACCACCACCCTAGGGGACATCATATATTGACCTGGAGATAGCCCCTCCCTCCTGGAGGCATTGTGTGTGTGTGTGTGGGGGGGGGGGGGTTCCACACCCCCATTCGTCTGCCCAATGAGAGAGAAAGGGGCGAGTTGGGGTGAGTGACACGGATAGGACAAGGACCAGATACGAAGGGTAATTTGAGGTGGTCCCGCAGTCATTATATCATATTACAGAGAGGGGGGCGAGGTGGAGATTTGGAGTCAATGTTGGGCCCCCAGTAGTGCGCCATGGAGAAGATGGAATATTGGAGGGGGTTGGGGCCTTGTCCCCCCTCCCCCCAGAGCCATTATTTGACGCTCATTGTGTCTAGCTCTGTTAAACAAACTTCACGCCTCTCAGGCGGCTCCCCGACTCATAAACATCGGCGGCGGGAAGATTGTCACACATTAATATCATTTCCACACCTCTGTATCCCGCCACGGGAGCTGATTACACCGAGATGAGGGATAATGAGATCCTACAGACGTCTCTGTGCCGAGGAACGCGGGCCGGAACATGGGAGAACACGGGCCGGGCCGGAACATGGGAGAACACGGGCCGGAACATGGGAGAACACGGGCCGGGGCCGGAACATGGGAGAACGCAGCGCGGGGCCGGAACATGGGAGAACGCGGCGCGGGGCCGGAACATGGGAGAACACGGGCCGGGGCCGGAACATGGGAGAACACGGGCCGGGGCCGGAACATGGGAGAACACGGGCCGGGGCCAGAACATGGGAGAACACGGGCCGGAACATGGGAGAACACGGGCCGGGGCCGGAACATGGGAGAACGCAGCGCGGGGCCGGAACATGGGAGAACGCGGCGCGGGGCCGGAACATGGGAGAACGCAGCGCGGGGCCGGAACATGGGAGAACGCAGCGCGGGGCCGGAACATGGGAGAACACGGGCCGGGGCCGGAACATGGGAGAACGCAGGCCGGGGCCGAAACATGGGAGAACGCAGCGCGGGGCCGGAACATGGGAGAACACGGGCCGGGGCCGGAACATGGGAGAACGCAGCGCGGGGCCGGAACATGGGAGAACACGGGCCGGGCCGGAACATGGGAGAACGCAGAGCGGGGCCGGAACATGGGAGAACACGGGCCGGGACCAGAACTTGGGAGAACGCAGCTCGGGGCCGGAACATGGGAGAACGCAGGCCGGGGGCCGGAACATGGGAGAACGCAGCGCGGGGCCAGAACATGGGAGAACACGGGCCGGGGCCAGAACATGGGAGAACGCAGGCCGAGGCCGGAACATGGGAGAACACGGGCCGGGGCCGGAACATGGGAGAACACGGGCCGGAACATGGGAGAACACGGGCCGGGGCCGGAACATGGGAGAACACGGGCCGGAACATGGGAGAACACGGGCCGGGGCCGGAACATGGGAACACGGGCTGGAACATGGGAGAACACGGGCCGGGGCCGGAACATGGGAGAACACGGGCCAGAACATGGGAGAACGCAGGCCGGGGCCAGAACATGGGAGAACGCAGGCCGAGGCCGGAACATGGGAGAACGCAGGCCGGGGCCGGAACATGGGAGAACGCAGGCCGGGCCGGAACATGGGAGAACACGGGCCGAGGCCGGAACATGGGAGAACACGGGCCGGACCATGGGAGAACACGGGCCGGGGCCGGAACATGGGAGAACACGGGCCGGAACATGGGAGAACACGGGCCTGGGGCCGGAACATGGGAGAACACGGGCCAGAACATGGGAGAACACGGGCCGGGGCCGGAACATGGGAGAACACGGGCCAGAACATGGGAGAACACGGGCCGGGGCCGGAACATGGGAGAACGCGGGGCCAGAACATGGGAGAACGCGGGCCGGGGCCGGAACATGGGAGAACACGGGCCGGGGCCAGAACATGGGAGAACGCGGGCCGGGGCCGGAACATGGGAGAACACGGGCCGGGGCCGGAACATGGGAGAACGCGGGCCGGGGCCGGAACATGGGAGAACGCAGGCTGGGGGCCGGAACATGGGAGAACGCAGGCTGGGGGCCAGAACATGGGAGAACGCAGGCTGGGGGCCGGAACATGGGAGAACGCAGGCCGGGCCGGAACACGGGGGGGCCGGAACATGGGAGAACATGGGAGAACGCAGGCTGGGGGCCGGAATATGGGAGAACGCAGGCCGGGCCGGAACATGGGAGAACGCAGGCCGGGGCCGGAACATGGGAGAACGCAGCGTGGGGCCGGAACATGGGAGAACACGGGCCGGGCCGGAACATGGGAGAACACGGGCCGGGGCCGGAACATGGGAGAACACGGGCCGGGGCCGGAACATGGGAGAACACGGGCCGGCCGCAATATGGGAGAACACGGGCCAGGGCCAGAACTTGGGAGAACGAAGTCTGGGGGCCGGAACATGGGAGAACGCAGGCCGGGGCCGGAACATGGGAGAATGCGGGCCGGAACATGGGAGAACGCGGGCCGGGGCCGAGCCATGGGAGAACGCGGGCCGGAGCCAGAACTTGGGAGAATGAAGTCTGGGGGCCGGAACATGGGAGAACGCAGGTCGGGCCGGAACATGGGAGAACGCAGGTCGGGCCGGAACATGGGAGAACGCAGGTCGGGCCGGAACATGGGAGAACGCAGGCTGGGGGCCGGAACATGGGAAAACGCAGGCTGGGGGCCGGAACATGGGAAAACGCAGGCTGGGGGCCGGAACATGGGAGAACACAGGCCAGGGCCGGAACACGGGGAAACACAGGACGGGGCAGGAACAGAGGAACACAGGCCTGGGCCAGAACACAATAACACAGGGTAACGCAGACCGGGGCCGGAACGCAGGGTAACGCAGACCGGGGCAGGAACGCAGGGTAACGCAGATCGGGGCCGGAACTTGGGAACACATGCCGGGGCCAGAACTTGGGAACATATGCCGGGGCCAGAACTTGGGAACGCAGGCCGGGGCCAGAACTTGGGAACACATGCCGGGGCAGGAACACGGGAACACAGGCCGGGGGCCAGAACACGGGAACACATGCCGGGGCAGGAACACGGGAACACAGGCCGGGGGCCAGAACTTGGGAACACAGGCCGGGGCCAGAACTTGGGAACACAGGCCGGGGCAGGAACTTGGGAACACATGCCGGGGCAGGAACACCGGGGAACACAGGCCGGGGCAGGAGCACAGGGAAACGCAGTCCAGGCCGGGGCAGGAACTTGGGAACACAGGCCGGGGCAGGAACACGGAAAACACAGGCCGGGGCAGGAACTTGGGAACACAGGCCGGGGCAGGAACTTGAGAACACATGCCGGGGCAGGAACACCGGGGAACACAGGCCGGGGCCAGAACTTGGGAACACGCGCCGGGGCAGGAACACCGGGGAACACAGGCCGGGGCCAGAACTTGGGAACACAGGCCGGGGCAGGAACACGGGAACACAGGCCGGGGCCAGAACTTGGGAACACATGCCGGGGCAGGAACACCGGGGAACACAGGCCGGGGCAGGAACACGGGAACACATGTCGGGGCCAGAACTTGGGAACACATGCCGGGGCCAGAACTTGGGAACACATGCCGGGGCCAGAACTTGGGAACACATGTCGGGGCCAGAACTTGGGAACACATGCCGGGGCCAGAACTTGGGAACACATGCCGGGGCAGGAACACGGGAACACATGTCGGGGCCAGAACTTGGGAACACAGGCCGGGGCAGGAACACGGGAACACAGGCCGGGGCCAGAACTTGGGAACACAGGCCGGGGCCAGAACTTGGGAACACAGGCCGGGGGCCAGAACTTGGGAACACAGGCCGGGGCAGGAACACGGGAACACAGGCCGGGGCCAGAACTTGGGAACACAGGCCGGGGCCGGAACTTGGGAACACATGCCGGGGCAGTAACAGAGGAACACAGGCCGGGGCCAGAACTTGGGAACACAGGCCTGGGCCAGAACACAATAACACAGGGGAACGCAGACTGGGGAAGGAATGCAGGGTAACGCAGACTGGGGCAGGAATGCAGGGTAACGCAGACTGGGGCAGGAATGCAGGGTAACGCAGACTGGGGCAGGAATGCAGGGTAACGCAGACTGGGGCAGGAATGCAGGGTAACGCAGACCGGGGCAGGAACACAGGGAAAAGCAGTCCGGGGCCAGAACACAGGGAAACGCAGTCCGGGGCCAGAACACAGGGAAACGCAGTCCGGGTACGGAACACAGGGGAAAGCAGGCCGGGGCCGGAACAGAGGAACACAGGCCGGGGGCAGGACTTGGGAACACATGCCGGGGCAGGAACACGGGAACACAGGCCGTGGCCAGAACTTGGGAACACATGCCGGGGCAGGAACACCGGGGAACGCAGATCGGGGCCAGAACATGGGAACGCAGACCGGGGCCAGAACTTGGGAACACATGCCGGGGCAGGAACACGGGAACACAGGCCGGGGCCAGAACTTGGGAACACAGGCCGGCACATTGAGGTCTTTCAGAAGATACCGGCAGAGAGAGGGATTTAGCTGGTTGGGGATTGGTTGGCAGAAGATGACTGTCGGGATGGCGGTGAGAGACGTTTGATGGGAAATGGTGATTTCGAAGTGGATGGACAGTTGGGGACGGGACAAACGTTGTATCCTGAAGTGAACCGGTGAGGGTTCCTGAGGTCGTCTTTGCTGGTTGCCCAGAACCTCCCTTTAATATCTCAGGCTTGGACCCCCCCCCCCAGTGTCCGATCATCGCCAGGCCCACCAGCAGATAATGTCCAGGACGCCAGCGTGACGCGGGGAGTCATTACACCGTAATATGCGTCTACTCTGCAATGTACATGAACAGGAAAAGCTCATTCCAGGCCGTCAAGGTGAATCGCAGCCGAGATGAGACCCAGCGGGGTCCCTATGACAGGCGACATTACGGGGCGAGACGCAATCACAGACACCCATCCCGCGCTCTAATCTCCCTCTCCACACCTCATAAACATTAAACAAATCGCAGTGCCTGCAGGAATGGCACTGACCCTTCCGCCCCCCCCCCCCGGACGCCAGAAGACGATTCGCTGAGGACTGGACGCGCCATTGTCATTGGAGATATTGTAGTGACATCCTGTGACCCGCTATTACAGAGATCGGCGCTCGGGGTGCGCAGACCCCCCCCCCCCCCCCCCGGGGTATTCCAACAAACCATCAGAATAATATGCAAATATGTGCGATCATGAACGTCCTCCCCGGGGGGCGCCATACAAGACGTTCCCAACACATAGATGAGGAGGAACGGAACGCCTGGCACGGCTCCATACACACAACAATTATAATAATAATATAATGATAATAATAATATAATATTAACAAAAATGTTATAATATTGATGATAATAATAGTAACAATAATATAATTATATTGATTTATGATGATAGTAATAATAATAATAATAGTATAATAATTTCTATCAGCTTTATGCGGGTTGCTGGGTGCGGGTTGCTAAGATGCTGGGTGGGGTGTACACGGTGCAGGTTGCTGGGTGTGGGTTGCGGGTTGTTGGATGCGGGATGCAAGGTGTGGGTTGTAGGGTGCTGGGTGTGGGTGTGGGGTGCTCGGTGCAAGTTGTGGGGTGCTTGGTGCGGGGTAATTTATGTGGGGTGCTTGGTGTGGGGTATTTTATGTGGGGTGTGGGGTGCTCGGTGCAGGTTGCGGGGTGCTTTATGTGGGGTGCTCGGTGTGGGGTGCTTGGTGTGGGGTGCGGGTTGCTTTATGTTGGGTGCTTGGTGGGGGGTGCTTGGTGTGGGTTGTGGGGTGCTTGGTGTGGGGTGCTCGGTGCAGGTTGCGGGGTGCGTTATGTGGGGTGCTCGGTGTGGGGTGCTTGGTGGAGGTTGCGGGGTGCTTTATGTGGGGTGCTTGGTGGGGGGTGCTTGGTGTGGGTTGTGGGGTGCTTTATGTGGGGAGCTTGGTGGGGGGTGCTCGGTGCAGGTTGCGGGGTGCTTTATGTGGGGTGCTTGGTGGGGGGTTCTTGGTGTGGGTTGTGGGGTGCTTTATGTGGGGTGCTTGGTGTGGGTTGTGGGGTGCTTTATGTGGGGTGCTTAGTGGGGGGTGCTTGGTGTGGGGTGCGGGTTGCTTTATGTGGGGTGCTTGGTGTGGGGCGCTCGGTGTGGGGTGCGGGTTGCTTTATGTGGGGTGCTTGGTGGGGGGTGCTTGGTGTGGGTTGTGGGGTGCTTGGTGTGGGGCGCTCGGTGTGGAGTGCTCAGTGTAGTGTGCTTGTTGTGGGGTGCGGGTTGCGGGGTGCTCGGTGTGGGTTGTGGGGTGCTCGGTGTGGGGCGCTCGGTGTGGAGTGCTCAGTGTAGGGTGCTTGGTGTGGGGTGCTTGGTGTGGGGTGCGGGTTGCTTTATGTGGGGTGCTTGGTGGGGGGTGCTTGGTGTGGGTTGTGGGGTGCTTGGTGTGGGGCGCTCGGTGTGGAGTGCTCAGTGTATTGTGCTTGTTGTGGGGTGCGGGTTGCGGGGTGCTCGGTGTGGGTTGTGGGGTGCTTGGTGTGGGGCGCTCGGTGTGGAGTGCTCAGTGTAGGGTGCTTGTTGTGGGGTGCGGGGTGCTCGGTGTGGGTTGGGGGGTGCTTTATGAGGGGTACTCGGTGCTGGGTGGGGGGTGCTGGGTGTGGGGTGCTTGGTGTGGGGCGCTCGGTGTGGAGTGCTCAGTGTAGGGTGCGGGTTGCGGGGTGCTCAGTGTGGGTTGTGGGGTGCTTTATGTAGGGTGCTTTATGAGGGGTACTCGGTGTGGGGTGCTGGGTGGGGGGTGCTCGGTGGGGGGTGCTCGGTGTGGGGTGCTCGGTGTGGGGTGCTTGGTGTGGGGTGCTTGGTGGGGGGTGCTCGGTGTGGGTTGTGGGGTGCTTTATGTAGGGTGCTTTATGAGGGGTACTCGGTGTGGGGTGCTGGGTGGGGGGTGCTCGGTGCAGGTTGCGGGGTGCTTTATGTGGGGTGCTCGGTGTGGGGTGCTTGGTGTGGGGTGCTTGGTGGGGGGTGCTTGGTGTGGGTTGTGGGGTGCTTGGTGGGGGGCGCTCGGTGTGGAGTGCTCAGTGTAGGGTGCTTGTTGTGGGGTGCGGGTTGCGGGGTGCTCGGTGTGGGTTGGGGGGTGCTTTATGAGGGGTACTCTGTGTGGGGTGCTGGGTGGGGGGTGCTGGGTGTGGGGCGCTTGGTGTGGGGCGCTCTGTGAATCGTTGTTATATTTGGACCAGACCTCGGAATAAGAACATTTTTTGTCTCTCCCCTCCCCCACCACATCAAACGTTTCTCTGCGGGGCGCTCGTTATCTCGGACGCAGACAGAAAACGAAGGTGACGACTTTGCCGCGATGTAAATAAGAAGTGAAATCCCGGCAGAGGATCATTTATTACAATATTTGGGGTGTAATGAGGCGCGTCCCCTCCCCCCCCCCCCGCCCTGACGGGAAGGTGTCACATCAAACGATCGGTGACGAGAACATCTCCAATCCCGGAAAGCGTCTCACTGATGAATGTGAAGATAATCGGCGTCCATTGATGGCGGCGGAATCCGGGGCGCGACGCTCTGCAGCGGCACAGGCGGCCCTCGCGGACGCCGTTTCCCCGAATTTCCGGTGCTGGGGCAGCCTGGTCCCGGCTTGGACAGGGTATTGATCTCCAATATCCAGGATGTGGGGGGGGGGGGGTCGGGGGTCATCCTTAATATTGATTGGACCCGGGGGGGGAAAACATTTTCTTGGGCCCTCTAAATCCACTTATCAAGTGTTTGCGGGTTCAAGAAGCTGCGTTGGGCCCCACAACAATGACTGAGCTCGGGGCAGCCGCCCCTTTTTGCCCCTGGGCGTGGCATGGAGGACGGACATTCACTCTGAGATCACCGAGCTGCCATGTCATTGGCTGTAGTCTGAAGACACTATGACCTCATCAACGGAGGATCTTCTCCATATACATGAGCTGCTTCCTTCTACGAACGTACTCTCCATATATATATATATATATATATATATATATATATACATATATATATCTAGACTGCATATACATCATATTTACTCTCTCTGTATATATACAGTATGTGACAAAAGTAAGTACACCCCTCAGTCACATTCATGTGACAACACTGAAGAAATGACACTTGTCTACAATGTAAAGTAGTGAGTGTACAGCTTGTATAACACACAGCCATTAATGTCTAAACCGCTGGCAACAAAAGTCAGTACACCCCCTAAGTGAAAATCTCCAAATTGGGCCCAATCAGCCATTTTCCCTCCCCCGGTGTCATGTGACTCGTTAGTGTTACAAGGTCTCAGGTGTGAATGGGGAGCAGGTGTGTTAGATTTGGTGTTATCGCTCTCACTCTCTCATACTGGTCACTGGAAGTACAACATGGCACCTCATGGCAAAGAAACTCTCTGAGGATCTGAAGATAAGAATTGTTGCTCTACATAAAGATGGCCGAGGCTATAAGAAGATTGCCAAGACCCTGAAACTGATCTGCAGCACGGTGGCCAAGACCATACAGCGGTATAACAGGACAGGTTCCCCTCAGAACAGGCCTCGCCATGGTCCACCAAAGAAGTTGAGGTCACGTGCTCAGCGTCATATCCAGAGGTTGTCTTTGGGAAATAGACGTATGAGTGCTGCCAGCATTGCTGCAGAGGTTGTAGGGGTGGGGGGGGGGGGGGGGGGGGGGGGGGGGGGGGGGGGTCAGCCTGTCAGTGCTCAGACCATACGCCGCACACTGCATCAAATTGGTCTGCATGGCTGTCATCCCAGAAGGAAGCCTCTTCTAAAGATGATCCACAAGAAAGACCACAAACAGTTTGCTGAAGACAAGCAGACTAAGGACACGGATTACTGGAACCACGTCCTGTGGTCTGATGACACCAAGATAAAGGTATTTGGTGTCAGATGGTGTCAGGCGTGTGTGGGGGCAACCAGGTGAGGAGGACAAAGACAAGTGTGTCTTGTCTACAGTCAAGCATGGTGGGGGAGTGTCATGGTGGGGGGAGTGTCATGGTGGTGGGAGTGTCATGGTGGGGGAGTGTCATGGTGGTGGGGGCAGTGTCATGGTGGTGGAAGTGTCATGGTGGTGGGGGTGTCATGGTGGTGGGGGAGTGTCATGGTGGGGAGTGTCATGGTGGTGGGAGTGTCATGGTGGGGGAGTGTCATGGTGGTGGGAGTGTCATGGTGGGGGGAGTGTCATGGTGGGGGGAGTGTCATGGTGGTGGGAGTGTCATGGTGGGGGGAGTGTCATGGTGGGGGGAGTGTCATGGTGGTGGGAGTGTCATGGTGGTGGGAGTGTCATGGTGGTGGGAGTGTCATGGTGGTGGGGGTGTCATGGTGGTGGGGGTGTCATGGTGGTGGGAGTGTCATGGTGGTGGGAGTGTCATGGGGGGGAGTGTCATGGTGGTGGGAGTGTCATGGTGGGGGAGTGTCATGGTGGGGGGAGTGTCATGGTGGTGGGAGTGTCATGGTGGGGGGAGTGTCATGGTGGGGGAGTGTCATGGTGGTGGGAGTGTCATGGTGGTGGGGGTAGTGTCATGGTGGTGGGAGTGTCATGGTGGGGGGAGTGTCATGGTGGTGGGAGTGTCATGGTGGTGGAGTGTCATGGTGGTGGGAGTGTCATGGTGGTGGGAGTGTCCTGGTGGTGGTGGGAGTGTCATGGTGGTGGGGGTGTCATGGTGGTGGGAGTGTCATGGTGGTGGGAGTGTCATGGTGGGGGAGTGTCATGGTGGGGGGAGTGTCATGGTGGTGGGAGTGTCATGGTGGGGAGTGTCATGGTGGTGGGAGTGTCATGGTGGGGGGAGTGTCATGGTGGTGGGAGTGTCATGGTGGTGGGAGTGTCATGGTGGTGGGAGTGTCATGGTGGGGGGAGTGTCATGGTGGTGGGAGTGTCATGGTGGTGGGGGGAGTGTCATGGTGGTGGGGGTGTCATGGTGGTGGGAGTGTCATGGTGGTGGGAGTGTCATGGTGGGGGGGGTGTCATGGTGGTGGGAGTGTCATGGTCTGGGGCTGCATGAGTGCTGCCGGCACTGGGGGGCTACAGATCATTGAGGGAACCATGAATGCCAACATGTACTGTGACGTACTGAAGCAGAGCATGATCCCCTCCCTTCAGAGACTGGGCCGCAGGGCAGTATTCCAACATGATAACCACCCCAAACACACCTCCAAGACCACCACTGCCTTGCTAAAGAAGCTGAGGGTAAAGGTGATGGACTGGCCAAGCATGTCTCCAGACCTAAACCCTATTGATCATCTGTGGGACATCCTCAAATGGAAGGTGGAGGAGCGCAAGGTCTCCAACATCCACCAGCTCCGTGATGTCATCATGGAGGAGGGGAAGAGGACTCCAGTGACAACCTGTGAAGCTCTGGTGACCTCCATGCCCAGGAGGGTTAAGGCAGTTGTGACAGGAGTCACTTTGAGCTTGGGGGCTTGTGGAACCCAGCTTACCTTGGAGAGCTCTGGAAACTCCTTCTCTATGTGTAAGTTACCCTGTGTCTATTAGGGGCACAGGGTGGCCGAGAACCCCAGTGACAACCTGTGAAGCTCTGGTGACCTCCATGCCCAAGAAGGTTAAGACAGTTGTGACGGGAGTCACTTTGGGCTTGGGGGCTTGTGGAACCCAGCTTACCTTGGAGAGCTCTGGAAACTCCTTCTCTATGTGTAAGTTACCCTGTGTCTACTAGGGGCACAGGGTGGCCGAGAACCCCAGTGACAACCTGTGAAGCTCTGGTGACCTCCATGCCCAAGAAGGTTAAGACAGTTGTGACGGGAGTCACTTTGGGCTGGGGGCTTGTGGAACCCAGCTTACCTTGGAGAGCTCTGGAAACTCCTTCTCTATGTGTAAGTTACCCTGTGTCTATTAGGGGCACAGGGTGGCCGAGAACCCCAGTGACAACCTGTGAAGCTCTGGTGACCTCCATGCCCAAGAAGGTTAAGACAGTTGTGACGGGAGTCACTTTGGGCTTGGGGGCTTGTGGAACCCAGCTTACCTTGGAGAGCTCTGGAAACTCCTTCTCTATGTGTAAGTTACCCTGTGTCTATTAGGGGCACAGGGTGGCCGAGAACCCCAGTGACAACCTGTGAAGCTCTGGTGACCTCCATGCCCAAGAAGGTTAAGACAGTTGTGACGGGAGTCACTTTGGGCTTTGGGGCTTGTGGAACCCAGCTTACCTTGGAGAGCTCTGGAAACTCCTTCTCTATGTGTAAGTTACCCTGTGTCTACTAGGGGCACAGGGTGGCCGAGAACCCCAGTGACAACCTGTGAAGCTCTGGTGACCTCCATGCCCAAGAAGGTTAAGACAGTTGTGACGGGAGTCACTTTGGGCTTGGGGGCTTGTGGAACCCAGCTTACCTTGGAGAGCTCTGGAAACTCCTTCTCTATGTGTAAGTTACCCTGTGTCTATTAGGGGCACAGGGTGGCCGAGAACCCCAGTGACAACCTGTGAAGCTCTGCTGACCTCCATGCCCAAGAGGGTTAAGGCGGTGCTGGAAAATAATGGCGGCCGCACAAAATATTGACACTTTGGGCCCAATTTGGATATTTTCACTTAGGGGTGTACTGACTTTTGTTGCCAGCGGTTTAGAAGCGTTCCTGGATCCTATTTGGGCGCTGAGGATGGAATTATCGGCGCGGCCGGCTCACCGCCGTCTCCATATCTCAGGCGTCCGGCTTATCCGGTCACCAGTCCCTCTCTTGTCACCATTTTAATTAAGCGTCAGCTCAGAAGTTAATAATGATTTTCCATCCCCGGCGCTGTCAGATCGGGAATGATCCGGCGATGAGAGTTTTTCAATGACATTGCGGGTGGGGGGGGAGGGGAGTTTGGCGCGCTGCACTCTTTATTGCCCCTGTCTGCCGGAGAATGGATGACGACCATTACCGCCCGCTCTGCCCGTCCAACAAAACGCCGCTCTCTCGCTCTCTTGCCAAACTGGCAATTAGTGTTCCGCACGAGCTGTGATTCGCGCCGGACCGCCGCTCCAATAAAACACGGCTCGCCATGATGAAAATCAATTCTTACTCTGGTAACGAGAACATCAGGCCTGTTAATTATGAATCCTCATTTCAGAGGCAAAGAGAAAAATCCATCCTGTGTAAAATATTGATCGCTCCGCCACTCCGCCGCCCCCAACCCCTCCCCCCACCGTCTTCATCTTTGTTAATTAGACACAAATTCCTAATTCTGAGAGCGCCGAGCGTTCCGTACACCGCGACCCCGGAACCGGCACTACGGAATGCCAATGTCTCTGGCTGCACACGGGGTGCTAGCAGTGCTCCTCAAGGTGTGCTTGCAGTCTAGAAGTATGAGACCCTGACCCCAGGAGCTTACAGTCTAGAAGTATGAGACCCTGACCCCAGGAGCTTACAGTCTACAGGTATGAGACCCTGACCCCAGGAGCTTACAGTCTAGAGGTATAATGAGATCCTGACCCCAGGAGCTTACAGTCTAGAGGTATAATGAGACCCTGACCCCAGGAGCTTACAGTCTAGAAGTATAATGAGACCCTGACCCCAGGAGCTTACAGTCTACAGGTATAATGACACCCTGACCCCAGGAGCTTACAGTCTAGAGGTATAATGAGACCCTGACCCCAGGAGCTTACAGTCTAGAGGTATAATGAGACCCTGACCCCAGGAGCTTACAGTCTAGAGGTATAATGAGATCCTGACCCCAGGAGCTTACAGTCTAGAGGTATAATGAGACCCTGACCCCAGGAGCTTACAGACTAGAGGTATAATGAGACCCTGACCCCAGGAGCTTACAGTCTAGAGGTATAATGACACCCTGACCCCAGGAGCTTACAGTCTAGAGGTATAATGAGATCCTGACCCCAGGAGCTTACAGTCTACAGGTATAATGACACCCTGACCCCAGGAGCTTACAGTCTACAGGTATAATGACACCCTGACCCCAGGAGCTTACAGTCTAGAGGTATAATTAGATCCTGACCCCAGGAGCTTACAGTCTAGAGGTATAATGAGACCCTGACCCCAGGAGCTTACAGTCTAGAGGTATAATGACACCCTGACCCCAGGAGCTTACAGTCTAGAGGTATAATGAGATCCTGACCCCAGGAGCTTACAGTCTAGGGGTATAATGAGACCCTGACCCCAGGAGCTTACAGTCTAGAGGTATAATGAGACCCTGACCCCAGGAGCTTACAGTCTAGGGGTATAATGAGACCCTGACCCCAGGAGCTTACAGTCTAGCGGTATAATGAGACCCTGACCCCAGGAGCTTACAGTCTAGGGGTATAATGAGACCCTGACCCCAGGAGCTTACAGTCTAGAGGTATAATGAGATCCTGACCCCAGGAGCTTACAGTCTAGGGGTATAATGAGACCCTGACCCCAGGAGCTTACAGTCTAGAGGTATAATGAGACCCTGACCCCAGGAGCTGACAGTCAGTTGATTGAGGTAGGTTTGTATATCGGGGGCGGCGGTGGCGGTGAAGGTGGCGGAATGATCTGCGGCGGTGGCGGTGAAGGTGGCGGAATGATCTGCGGCGGTGGCGGTGAAGGTGGCGGGATGATCTGCGGCGGTGCAGAAAGTTACTCTGTGCGTATAATTTACTCTAAACTAATTAAAGCCATTAGTGTAAAGCGTCCCCCTGACAGCGCCGACACCTGCACTTCCCGCCGGCGGCCCCTATTCACATCGTCTTCCGCGGCGCCCGCGCGTCAGGTGCGGCAAATTTCCTCGACGGGAGCTTAAATCGGCCTCCGCTGTTCGCCATTATCAAAACAATGGCCGGTTTCCGTGGCAACCTGGACAGAAAACCAAGACGGGCCCCCCCACAGGGGCGAAGGATCGGAGAAGTACGCAAGAGGGTCTGCAGGCTGCCAGGACTTTTCCTGCCTGCGGAGCGAGCGAGCGGCGACAGCGTTTTCCTCAGTGCCGCCATGACACCAGACGCTGCCGCTACGGCGACCTTATCAGTAAAATTCACATCTGGCTCTGAGGAAAAGCGATGAGATTCCAAGCGTTTTATTAATGTGTAGAAGTGACAGATGATGGGTTCTTCCAGCTGCTGCTGAGCGGCAGTGTAACCCTCGCCCAATCTAACCCTCGCCCAATCTGACCCTCGCCCAATCTGACCCTCGCCCAATCTGACCCTCGCCCAATCTGATCCTCGCCCAATCTAACCCTCGCCCAATCTGACCCTCGCCCAATCTGACCCTCGCCCAATCTGACCCTCGCCCAATCTGATCCTCGCCCAATCTGACCCTCGCCCAATCTGACCCTCGCCCAATCTGATCCTCGCCCAATCTAACCCTCGCCCAATCTGACCCTCGCCCAATCTGACCCTTGCCCAATCTGATCCTCGCCCAATCTAACCCTCGCCCAATCTAACCCTCGCCCAATCTGACCCTCGCCCAATCTGACCCTCGCCCAATCTAACCCTCGCCCAATCTGACCCTTGCCCAATCTAAGCCTCGCCCAATCTGACCCTCGCCCAATCTGACCCTCGCCCAATCTGACCCTTGCCCAATCTGACCCTTGCCCAATCTGACCCTCGCCCAATCTAACCCTCGCCTAATCTGACCCTCGCCCAATCTAACCCCCGCCCAATCTGACCCTCGCCCAATCTAAGCCTCGCCCAATCTGACCCTCGCCCAATCTGACCCTCGCCCAATCTAACCCTCGCCCAATCTAACCCTCGCCCAATCTGACCCTCGCCCAATCTGACCCTCGCCTAATCTGACCCTCGCCCAATCTAACCCTCGCCCAATCTGACCCTCGCCCAATCTGACCCTCGCCCAATCTAACCTTCGCCCAATCTGACCCTCGCCCAATCTAACCCTCGCCCAATCTGACCCTCGCCCAATCTGACCCTCGCCTAATCTGACCCTCGCCCAATCTAACCCTCGCCCAATCTGACCCTCGCCCAATCTGACCCTCGCCAAATCTGACCCTCGCCCAATCTAACCCTCGCCCAATCTGACCCTCGCCCAATCTAAGCCTCGCCCAATCTGACCCTCGCCCAATCTGACCCTCACCCAATCTGACCCTCGCCCAATCCGATCCTTCATTGGAAGCTCAGGATTCAGAACTTAATAAATCTGAAACCCTCCACTTAGTTATCAATAAATCAATACACATTCTTATCTGCCTCTGTTTGGTAGATGCCATCTACTGCAGTTACGTTCTTAAACTCAGTTCCGCGTGGGAGGGGCTGCTGTGATGGAATGATCCACCCCTGAAGCTGCTAGGGGTCCGCCCCCTAGGAGCGTTTGGATTCACCATCTAAAATAATTTTGCCCCCACTAGGGGAATCTGAGCCCCCTCCTAGAGATACCCACTAGGAGAATTTCCAGGGCCACCTCCTAGGAGAATTCAGACTCCCCAGGGCTTCCCTCTAGGACAATTTGGACTCACCAAGTGCCACCCTCTAGATGAATGTGTATCCCACCTGGGGCCACCCACTTAAAGAATTTTTACCTTCTTGGGATGCCCACAAGCAGATGATGGTCCCTCCCAAGGTCACCACCTATTAGAATGTGGACCCTCCCAGGTCCACCCACTAGTAAAATATAGGAGCCCTCCTCTTTAGAAGGATTTTTTTAACCCTCCATGGGGCACCAACTGGAAGGATCTGAACCCCCGATACAGATGCCTACTAAGATAATCTGGACCCATCTAGGTCAACCTACTGGGATAACCTGAACCCCTCTTAAAATGCCCATTAGAATAATGTGGACTTTTCCGGGACATCTTCTTGAATTGGGCCCCCCAAGGTAACCCTTATTAGAATTTGGGGCCTCCTAGGTCCATCCACAAGGAGAAATCTGACTCTCCCAATGCCACCCATTAGTAGAACAGGGACTCTCTCAAGTCCACCCACAAGGAGGAGTTTCACTCGCGAAGCCACCTAGTATTAGAATGTGGAGCCTCTCAGGTTCTTCCATAAACAGAATCTGGACTCCCCTCAGCACTGCCCTTTACAAGAATTTGAACCCTCCATGGGTCACCTATTAGGAGATTCTGAACCCCTATAGGGATGCCCACTAAGATAAGCTAGACCCTTCTAGGGCCAATGTGGACATCTTCTTAAATTGGGCCCACCAAGGCTAACCACTAGTAGAATTTGGGGCCTCCTAGTTCAACCCACAAGGAGAAATCTGACTCTCCCAAAGCCACCCACTAGTAGAATGTGGACCCTCTCAAGTTCGCCCACTAGGAGAAGTCTCCCTCCCGGAAGTCACCCAGTATTCGATTCTGGAGCCTCCCAGGTCCACCCACCAGCAGAAGATGGACTCCCCTCAGCACTGCCCTTTAGAAGAATTTGAACCTTCCATGGGGCACCAATTAGGATAATCTGAACACCTATATGGGTACACACTAAGATCATTTGGACCCTTCTCGGTCCACCTACTAGAATTTGGACTTCCAGATCCACCCTCTAGGAGAATCTATACTTCTCTAAGGCCACCTTCTACATCAATTTGGACCCTTCTGGGGCCACCCACTATGAGAATCCAAACCCCTCTTGGAATGTCCACTACAATAATGTGGACTCTTCCAGGGACATCTTCTTGAATTGGGCCCACCAAGGCTAACCACTAGTAGAATTTGGGGCCTCCTACTCCTAGGTCAACCCACAAGGAGAAATCTGACTCTCCCAAAGCCACCCACTAGTAGAATGTGGACCCTCTCAAGTTTGCCCACTAGGGGAAGTCTGGAGCCTCCCAGGTCCACCCACCAGCAGAAGTTGGACTCCCCTCAGCACTGCCCTTTAGAAGAATTTGAACCTTCCATGGGGCACCAATTAGGAGAATCTGAGCACCTATAGGGGTGCCCACTAAGATCATTTGGACCCTTCTCGGGCCACCTACTAGAATTTGGACTTCCAGATCCACGCTCTAGGGGAATTTAAACTCATCCAAAGCAGCTCTCTAGAAAAAAACTTGGACCCTCCTGGGGCCACCCACTAAGAGAATCCAAACCCCTCTTGGAATGCCCACTACAATAATGTGGACTCTTCCAGGGGCATCTTCTTGAATTGGACCCCCCAAAGCTAAACATTACTGCAATTTGGACCCTCCTAGGTCTACCCACAAGGAGAAATCTGACTCCCCCAAAGCCACCCAATAGTAGAAATTGGAGTCTCTCAAGTCCGCCCACTAGGGGAAGTCTCACTCCCCAAAGCCACCCACTATTAGAATTTGGCCCCGCCCAGCCCCACCCACTAGGAGGCAGAAGCTCCCGGACACTAGTTAATAATGAAGTGAGATTCCTCTCTTTTGGCTCCTGACCAGGGAACACGCAGGGGCCCCGCGGTGAGGACAGTCTCTGCTTCCATTCCCACGGTGTCACACAAATCTTATTTCGTTTTAATAATTGAATCATTTTATAAATTTCTATTGACTCAATTTTAAATATAAATTTAAAAGAAAAAAGAATCCGGTGAATGATTTATCCGCCCCGCAGGATTCGTTCCTATTAAAGAAATCGGAAAGTTTCCTGACACCGCGCCGAGCCAGGACTTTCCTCCGAAAAATCTCAACGTCAACCTCTCAGAGCTCCACAAAGACCCCGGCCTTGGGGGACCCCGGGGGGGGGGGGGGATATCTATAGATCAGGGGTCAGACTTTCTACACGGGGGGCCACTTCAGACTTTGGGGGGGGGGCTCTGGCCATTGGAAGTAGAAAATGTCCCGACGTCAGTGGGAGGAGTTATGTCCCATCATTGGTGTATTTCCGAGGAATCCAGCCCCATCTTTGGTGTCATTGGGCCCAATTGTTGGTGTCACTAGGAGGTATCCTGCCCAATCGTTAGTGTTATTAGACCCGATTGTTAGAGTCAGTGGGAGGAGTTGTGCCCCACCATTGGTGTCATTAAGAGGAATCCTGTCCCATCATTGGTGTCATTGGACCCAATTGTTGATGGCAGTGGAAGGAATTGTTCCCCATTGTTGGTGTCAGTGGGAGGGATTGTGCCCCATCGTTGGTGTCACTGGGCCTCAGTTGTTGGTGTCATTAGGAGGAATCCTGCCCCATGGTTTGCGTCATTGGGCCCAATTGTTGGTGTCAGTGGGAGGAATTCTGCCCCATCACTGGTGTCACTAGGAGGTATCCTGCCCAATCGTTAGTGTTATTAGACCCGATTGTTAGAGTCAGTGGGAGGAGTTGTGCCCCACCATTGGTGTCATTAAGAGGAATCCTGTCCCATCATTGGTGTCATTGGACCCAATTGTTGATGGCAGTGGAAGGAATTGTTCCCCATTGTTGGTGTCAGTGGGAGGGATTGTGCCCCATCGTTGGTGTCATTGGGCCTCAGTTGTTGGTGTCATTAGGAGGAATCCTGCCCCATGGTTTGCGTCATTGGGCCCAATTGTTGGTGTCAGTGGGAGGAATTCTGCCCCATCACTGGTGTCACTAGGGGGTATCCTGCCCAATCGTTAGTGTTATTAGACCCGATTGTTTGAGTCAGTGGGAGGAGTTGTGCCCCACCATTGGTGTCATTAAGAGGAATCCTGTCCCATCATTGGTGTCATTGGACCCAATTGTTGATGGCAGTGGAAGGAATTGTTCCCCATTGTTGGTGTCAGTGGGAGGGATTGTGCCCCATCGTTGGTGTCACTGGGCCTCATTGTTGGTGTCATTAGGAGGAATCCTGCCCCATGGTTTGCGTCATTGGGCCCAATTGTTGGTGTCAGTGGGAGGAATTCTGCCCCATCACTGGTGTCACTAGGAGGTATCCTGCCCAATCGTTAGTGTTATTAGACCCGATTGTTAGAGTCAGTGGGAGGAGTTGTGCCCCACCATTGGTGTCATTAAGAGGAATCCTGTCCCATCATTGGTGTCATTGGACCCAATTGTTGATGGCACTGGAAGGAATTGTTCCCCATTGTTAGTGTCAGTGTGAGGAATTGTGCCCCGGAAAATACCCACTGGGCTTTTCTTCACCGGATCCGGAGCGATTATTATTCTGAGGGACGGAAATAATACATCGTCTTCTCCATCCTCCCCACCCACCGCTAATGTGCCAGATCCTTCACCGAGAGGAGGGAGACTCCCAACCTACAGAAGTCTCAATTCATTCATTTCACATAAAATGCCAAAACCTTCCAGACCCTCCAACTGCAATACGAGACTATTAGAGCTCCGGAGTCCGCATACAGCCAATGAATCCTCTACTTCATTTATATGGGAAACCAGTATACACTATATACCTCTAGACTGTAAGCTCCTGGGGTCAGGATCTCATTATACCTCTAGACTGTAAGCTCCTGGGGTCAGGATCTCATTATACCTCTAGACTGTAAGCTCCTGGGGTCAGGATCTCATTATACCTCTAGACTGTAAGCTCCTGGGGTCAGGGTCTCATTATACCTCTAGACTGTAAGGTCTCATTAGACTGTAAAGGGGTCAGGATCTCATAATACCTCTAGACTGTAAGCTCCTGGGGTCAGGATCACCATTATAATCTCTAGAACTGTAATGCTCCTTGGGGGGAGGGTCTTCACCTGGGGGGAGGATCTCTCATTATACCTCTAGACTGTAAGCCTGGGGTCAGGATCTCATTTATACCTCTAGAACTGTAAGCTCCTGGGGTCAGTCCTCAGGGTCAGGGTCTCATTATACCTCTAGACTGTAAGCTCCTGGGTTCAGGATCTCATTATACCGTCTAGACTGGAAGCCTCTATTATACCTCTAGACTGTAAGCTCCTGGGGTCAGGGTCTCATTATAACCTCTATACTGTAAGCTGGGGTCAGGGTCTCATTATACCTCTAGTCAGGGTCTCATTATATCTCCCTAGACTGTAAGCCTCCCTGGGGGTCAGGGTCTCATTATATCTCTCTGGGGTCAGGGTCTCATTATACCTCTAGACTGTAGCTCCTGGGGTCAGGATCTCATTATACCTCTAGACTGTAAGCTCCTGGAGTCAGGATCTCATTATACCTCTAGACTGTAAGCTCCTGGGGTCAGGATCTCATTAATCTAGACTGTAAGCTCCTGGGTCAGGATCTCATTATACCTCTAGACTGTAAGCTCCTGGGGTCAGGATCTCATTATACCCCTAGACAGTAAGCTCCTGGGGTCAGGGGGTCTCATTATACCTCTAGACTGTAAGCTCCTGGGGTCAGGGTCTCATTAGACTGTAAGCTCCTGGGGTCAGGATCTCATTATACCTCTAGACTGTAAGCTCCTGGGGTCAGGGTCTCATTATACCCCTAGACTGTAAGCTCCTGGGGTCAGGGTCTCATTATACCCCTAGACTGTAAGCTCCTGGGGTCAGGATCTCATTATACCCCTAGACTGTAAGCTCCTGGGGTCAGGGTCTCATTATATCCCTAGACTGTAAGCTCCTGGGGTCAGATGTCATTATAGACACACAATGCAGTCATCCATTCTATAGGGAGTGTCTGGGGTGGGGCAGTTGATTGGTTTATTGCCCCCAGGTGGGGTAGATGAGGTGGTTTTCTATTTTATTGATCAGTAATCGGCTCTGTCTGACGTATTGATAATCTGATATCGGGAACATTTGCCTTCCTTTCAATGAGTCGCAGGTTCCGGAGCGTCGGGCGGTTGGCTCCCGGATCCCGGTAAGCGATTGTTTTTTGAGGTCTGTCCATTCTTAGGATAAGAGGGGTGACTGAACGAGGATCGAGGTGACTCGGGGCTCATTCACATCACACAATGCGATTCTGCACACGCAGCACGTGGTGGCGCCTTGGGGCACCCTGGAATGCGACTTTGATGCAACTTGGATGCGACTTTTGGCTTTGACTGTTGCACTTCTGTGAGCATTGATAACATTTACATTTGCATTGCATTCTGTGGCCCTCAAATTGCAGGGAAGTCACATCATGAGACTCCATTCACACCTGTGAGACGATGAAGTCCTGCGACTTCATAGTGGGAATTTGATGCGACGTTTGAGTATTCATCTGACTTTTACATCCTCTGGAAGTCGCATCAAAAGTTGGACGAATGTAGCGCAGGAACCTTTTTTGTAGGAACGGTTCTCATAGACTCGCATTGAATTCTACATGCCC
>CM053038.1:35700778-35720645 GCA_028564925.1 Lithobates sylvaticus
GGGGGGAGGGTGGAATGGGAATAGATGGGGGGGGAGGGTGGAATGGAAATAGATGGGGGGGAGGGCGGAATGGAAATAGATGGGGGGGGGGGGGCGGAATGGAAATAGATGGGGGGGAGGGGGCGGAATGGGCATAGATGGGGGGGAGGGTGGAATGGGGATAGATGGGGGGGGAGAGGGTGGAATGGAAATAGATGGGGGGGGGAGGGTGGAATGGAAATAGATGGGGGGAGGGCGGAATGGAAATAGATGGGGGAGGGAGGGCGGAATGGGGATAGATGGGGGGGGAGGGTGGAATGGGAATAGATGGGGGGGGAAGGGTGAAATGGGAATAGATGGGGGGAGGGTTATGGCAGGTGACAGGAAATTTCCCATGTTGCAAACCACCATTGGAAACTATAGTGCCATCTACTAAAAATGATCTGAAAAACACCAGAGCAAAATATAGTAATGCATTAAAGTGTTTGTTCGCCAATGCCAGAAGTCTGCCAAGCCAAATAGGTGAGTTGGAAGCTCTGCTGCATGAGGAGAGCTATGATGTAATTGGTATTGCTGAAACCTGGCTGCAGTCCTCACATGACTGGGCTATTAATATTCCTGGCTTTGCACTCTTTCGGAAAGATGGACAGGAAAGGTGGAGGGGTCTGTCTGTATGTGAGAAGTGATCTCAAAGCGATTGTGAAAGAGGACCTGGGGGATGGAGAGTGTGACGATTCTGAGGCATTATGGGTGGAACTGCATACAGATGTGAGTAGTTCTAAGTTAATCATTGGAGTTTGTTATAGACCACCCAATGTTCACGAGGAGGTGGAGACTCAGCTCTTTGCACAGATGGAAAGGGCTGCAAGGGCTGGGATGGTGATAATAATGGGGGATGGTAACTACCCAGAAATTGACTGGCGTAATGGCACTGCTGGGACAGTTAAAGGGCAAAAATTTATAAACCTATTACAGGACAGTTTTATGGTCCAGTTTATTGAGGCCCCAACCAGGAATGATGCTCTGCTGGATCTGGTAATCTCAAACCATGCAGAGCATATTACTAATGTTCAGATAAAGGAACATCTGGGTAGCAGTGACCATTACATGATTTCATTTGATGTTATCTGTAAGCAAGAAATACATACAGGAAATATAAAAACGCTCAACTTCAAGAGGGCAAATTTTCCAAGGCTGAGGGCTGCTCTCCAGAACTTGGACTGGGAGAGAATATTGGCATCAATGGGCACAGAACAGAAATGGGGATTCTTCAAAAAGACTGTCTGGGTCCTCACTGCAAAGTATATTCCCATGGGCACTAAGTTTAAAAGGCTAAAAATAAAACCTATGTGGCTCACGGCCAAAGGTAAAAAAGCTATAAACTATAAGAAAAGAGCTTTTATAAAATATAAAAGTGAAGGAACACTAGTGTCATTTAAATGTTACAACGAATATAACAGAATATGTAAAAAGTAAATCAAGGATGCAAAAGACAAAATTACAAAAGATAGTAGGACAAACCCCAAAAAATTCTTCAACTATTTTAATAGTAAAAAGGTCAAGTCTGAGCATGTCGGCCCTTTACACAATCATCTAGAGTGGGTGACTGGGGACAAAGAGAAGGCTAATTTTTTAAATACTTTCTTCAGCTCTGTGTATACCACTGGATTGGCGCAGGGCGATCGTGGTGCCTATATTTAAAAAGGGAACAAAGTCTTTACCAAGTAACTATAGACCTGTTAGTTTAACTTCTATAGTTGGGAAGATACTGGAGAGGATTAATAAAAGACCACATAGACGAGTTCTTGCTGGAAAAAAAAAAAAAAACACATTTTAAGCAACAGACAGCATGGATTCATGAAGACAGAAGTTGTCAGACAAACCTGATTTCTTTTTATGATGAGGTAAGTAAAACCTTGGGCAGAGGGGTGGCGGTGGACGTGGTATACTTGGACAGAGGGGTGGCGGTGGACGCGGTATACTTGGACAGAGGGGTGGCGGTGGACGCGGTATACTTGGAAAGAGGGGTGGCGGTGGATGTGGTATACTTGGAAAGAGGGGTGGCGTTGGACGTGGTATACTTGGACAGAGGGGTGGCGGTGGACGTGGTATACTTGGACAGAGAGGTGGACGCGGTATACTTGGACTGAGGGGTGGCGGTGGACGCGGTATACTTGGACAGAGGGGTGGCGGTGGATGTGGTATACTTGGAAAGAGGGGTGGCGTTGGACGTGGTATACTTGGACAGAGGGGTGGCGGTGGACGTGGTATACTTGGACAGAGAGGTGGACGCAGTATACTTGGACAGAGGGGTGGCGGTGGACGCGGTATACTTGGACAGAGGGGTGGCGGTGGACACGGTATACTTGGAAAGAGAGGTGGCGGTGGACGCGGTATACTTGGACAGATGGGTGGCGGTGGACGTGGTATACATGGACAGAGAGGTGGACGCGGTATACTTGGACAGAGGGGTGGCGGTGGACGCGGTATACTTGGACAGAGGGGTGGCGGTGGACGTGGTATACTTGAACAGAGGGGTGGCGGTGGACGTGGTATACTTGGACAGAGAGGTGGACGCGGTATACTTGGACAGAGGGGTGGCGGTGGACGCGGTATACTTGGACAGAGGGGTGGCGGTGGACGCGGTATACTTGGACAGAGGGGTGGCGGTGGACGCGGTATACTTGGGCAGAGGGGTGGCGGTGGACGCGGTATACTTGGACAGAGGGGTGGCGGTGGACGCAGTATACTTGGACAGAGGGGTGGCGGTGGACGCGGTATACTTGGACAGAGGGGTGGCGGTGAACGTGGTATACTTGGACAGAGGGGGGATGTGGATGTGGTATACTTGGACAGAGGGGTGGCGGTTGACGCGGTATACTTGGACAGAGGGGTGGCGGTGGACGTGGTATACTAGGACAGAGGGGGGATGTGGATGTGGTATACTTGGACAGAGGGGTGGCGGTGGACGCGGTATACTTGGACAGAGGGGTGGCGGTGGACGCGGCATCCTCCGGGACTGTGACAACACAAGGGGGCGGGGTCACCATGTGACATGTGCATGTGACCCTGTCGCCCATGTCCCTATATAAGTCCGAGCTCAGAGCGGCACAGGCATTCCGGGCAGAGAGAGCGTCGGGTCAACATCGGAAGAAGAAGAAGAACAAGAAGAACAAGAAGGACAAGAAGAAGGACAAGGCGCCGGCGGCGCGGAAGACGACGACCGCCGCAAGAACAGAAGAGACCCCCGGAAGACCCCCGAAGGCGGATCGAGACCCCCAGACGACGGCGGCGACGACGAAGAAGGTAGCCGGACACCTCCCTCGTGAAAGAGCTAGGTAAAAGAGCAGAAGAGAGGGGAGGAGTCCGGCGAGAAGACCCCAAGACGGAAGAAGACCCCGAAGGCGGATCGAGACCCCCAGACGGCGGCGACGACGAAGAAGGTAGCCGGACTCCCCTCGCTCGGTAAAAGAGCTTGGTAAATGGCGGGGGGAGTCCGGCGAGAAGACCCCCAAGACGGAAGAAGACCCCGGAGCAGTGCAATAAACTATTTTTTCAAAAGTGTGGGTGTTTTTTTTTACTTTACATTTTACACCTTAGGTGAATGGGTAGGGGTACATCGTACCCCATACTCATTCACATAGGGTGGGGGGCCGGTATCTGGGGGCCCCCTTATTAAAGGGGGTTCCCAGATTCCGATAAGCCCCCGCCCGCAGACCCCGACAACCAACGGCCAGGGTTGTCGGGAAGAGGCCCTTGTCCTCATCAAACATGGGGACAAGGTGCTTTGGGGTGGGGGGGCCGCACGGCCCCCTTTCCCCAGGGCACCCCCATGTTGAGGGCCCGCGGCCTGGTACGGCTCAGGAGGGGGGGGGGGGGCGCTCGTTCGTCCCCACCCCTTTCCTGGCCTGCCAGGCTGCGTGCTCGGATGAGGGTCTGACATGGATTTGGGGGGAACCCTCACGCCGTTTTTTCGGCGTGGGGATTCCCTTTAAATCCATGCCAGGTCACGGAGCTAGCGCGGCGGCATTTACTGCCTACGCTAGCTACGTAACCTGAAGTCACGTGCTAAATGAACGGACTTGCGATGAGCGGCAAGTCCGTTCATTTCAAAAGTCCCGCGGACTTGCCCACTAACGGCGGGATTGTCCGCTGGACTTCCAAGTCCAGCGGATAATTTGAGAACAAAACCTGAAACTTTAGTCCGCCGTACTTTGGCGCCAAAAAGTCCGCCGGCGCCCACACACGAGGGGATTATCCTCTGGACTTCAGTCCAGAGGATAATCCCGCGGGATTGTCCCTTCGTGTGTACGCGGCCTTACTCTGAATGGTCTAAGGTTATCAGTGGTACCCCAAGGGTCAGTATTGGGATTTATACTTCTATTTATAAATGATATTGGGTCTGGGATTTCAGTGTTTGCAGATGACACCAAGCTATGCAGTGGAATAACGTCCTTACAGGAGGTCTCCAATTTACAAGCCGACCTCAATGCTCTGATTGGGCAACTATGTGGCAGATGAGGTTTAATGTTGATAAATGTAAAGTTCTGCACTTGGGGGCCAAGAATATACATCATACATACTAGGGGGAGTACAACTGGGGGGATCCATAGTGGAGAAGGATCTGGGGGATCTGTAGTGGAGAAGGATCTGGGGGGATCCGTAGTGGAGAAGGATCTGGGGGGATCCATAGTGGAGAAGGATCTGGGGGGATCCGTAGTGGAGAAGGATCTGGGGGGATCCATAGTGGAGAAGGTTCTGGGGGATCCATAGTGGAGAAGGATCTGGGGGGATCCATAGTGGAGAAGGATCTGGGGGGGGGATCCATAGTGGAGACGGATCTGGGGGGATCCATAGTGGAGAAGGATCTGGGGGGATCCATGGGGAGAAGGATCTGGGGGGATCCATAGGGGAGAAGGATCTGGGGGAGATCCATAGGGGAGAAGGATCTGGGGGGATCCCTAGGGGAGAAGGATCTGGGAGGATCCATAGTGGAGAAGGATCTGGGGGATCCGTAGTGGAGAAGGATCTGGGGGAATCCATAGTGGAGAAGGATCTGGGGGGATCCGTAGTGGAGAAGGATCTGGGGGATCCATAGTGGAGAAGGATCTGGGGGATCCATAGTGGAGAAGGATCTGGGGGATCCATAGTGGAGAAGGATCTGGGGGGATCCATAGTGGAGAAGGATCTGGGGGGATCCATAGTGGAGAAGGATCTGGGGGGATCCATAGTGGAGAAGGATCTGGGGGGGATCCATAGTGGAGAAGGATCTGGGGGGATCCATAGTGGAGAAGGATCTGGGGGGATCCGTAGTGGAGAAGGATCTGGGGGGATCCGTAGTGGAGAAGGATCTGGGGGGATCCATAGTGGAGAAGGATCTGGGGGGATCCATAGTGGAGAAGGATCTGGGGGGATCCATAGTGGAGAAGGATCTGGGGGGATCCATAGTGGAGAAGGATCTGGGGGGATCCGTAGTGGAGAAGGATCTGGGGGATCCGTAGTGGAGAAGGATCTGGGGGATCCATAGTGGAGAAGGATCTGGGGGATCCATAGTGGAGAAGGATCTGGGGGGATCCGTAGTGGAGAAGGATCTGGGGGGGGATCCATAGTGGAGAAGGATCTGGGGGGATCCATAGTGGAGAAGGATCTGGGGGGATCCATAGTGGAGAAGGATCTGGGGGGATCCGTAGTGGAGAAGGATCTGGGGGGATCCGTAGTGGAGAAGGATCTGGGGGGGATCCATAGGGGAGAAGGATCTGGGGGGATCCGTAGTGGAGAAGGATCTGGGGGGATCCATAGTGGAGAAGGATCTGGGGGGATCCATAGGGAGAAGGATCTGGGGGGGATCCATAGTGGAGAAGGATCTGGGGGGAATCCATAGTGGAGAAGGATCTGGGGGATCCATAGTGGAGAAGGATCTGGGGGGATCCATAGTGGAGAAGGATCTGGGGGGATCCATAGTGGAGAAGGATCTGGGGGGATCCAGTGTGGAGAAGGATCTGGGGGGATCCGTAGTGGAGAAGGATCTGGGGGGGATCCGTAGGGAAGGATCTGGGGGGATCCATAGTGGAGAAGGATCTGGGGGGATCCGTAGTGGAGAAGGATCTGGGGGGATCCTAGTGGAGAAGGATCTGGGGGGGATCCGTAGTGGAGAAGGATCTGGGGGGATACATAGTGGAGAAGGATCTGGGGGGATCCGTAGTGGAGAAGGATCTGGGGGATCCGTAGTGGAGAAGGATCTGGGGGATCCATAGTGGAGAAGGATCTGGGGGGATCCATAGTGGAGAAGGATCTGGGGGGATACATAGTGGAGAAGGATCTGGGGGGATCCATAGGGGAGAAGGATCTGGGGGGATCCATAGTGGAGAAGGATCTGGGGGGGATCCATAGTGGAGAAGGATCTGGGGGGATCCATAGTGGAGAAGGATCTGGGGGGATCCATGGTGGAGAAGGATCTGGGGGGATCAATAGTGGAGAAGGATCTGGGGGGATCCGTAGTGGAGAAGGATCTGGGGGGATCCATAGTGGAGAAGGATCTGGGGGGATCATAGTGGAGAAGGATCTGGGGGGATCCGTAGTGGAGAAGGATCTGGGGGGATCCATAGTGGAGAAGGATCTGGGGGGATCCATAGTGGAGAAGGATCTGGGGGGATCCGTAGTGGAGAAGGATCTGGGGGGATCCATAGTGGAGAAGGATCTGGGGGGATACGTAGTGGAGAAGGATCTGGAGGGATCCGTAGTGGTGAAGGATCTGGAGGGATCCATAGGGGAGAAGGATCTGGGGGGGATACATAGGGGAGAAGGATCTGGGGGGATCCATAGTGGAGAAGGATCTGGGGGGATCCATAGTGGAGAAGGATCTGGGGGATCCATAGTGGAGAAGGATCTGGGGGGATCCATGGTGGAGAAGGATCTGGGGGATCCATAGTGGAGAAGGATCTGGGGGGATCCGTAGTGGAGAAGGATCTGGGGGGATCCATAGTGGAGAAGGATCTGGGGGGATCCATAGTGGAGAAGGATCTGGGGGGATCCATAGGGGAGAAGGATCTGGGGGGATCCATGGGGAGAAGGATCTGGGGGGATCCATAGGGGAGAAGGATCTGGGGGGGGATCCGTAGGGGAGAAGGTTCTGGGGGGATCCATAGTGGAGAAGGATCTGGGGGATCCATAGTGGAGAAGGATCTGGGGGATCCATAGGGGAGAAGGATCTGGGGGATGTCGTGGATATTTCGCCACACTCTTGCGCTAATAAGCACCTTTCAATCTTATGATATAATGCGCCCTCTGATCGTATGTCTCCCTGGTTCCCCATTCCCAAAAACAGACATTACCAGCAGCTTCTCGTCATCCACTCAGCATCAGCATCCAAACCTCACCAGCCAAGCATTCCATACATCACCTTTCCAGCCCAGCTGCTTCCCATCTAAGCCCCTGGTTTCCCATTGCCCAGTAAACAGATCCATAGTGGAGAAGGATCTGTGGGGGGGATCCGTAGTGGAGAAGGATCTGGGGGGATCCGTAGTGGAGAAGGATCTGGGAGGATCCATAGTGGAGAAGGATCTGGGGGGATACGTAGTGGAGAAGGATCTGGAGGGATGCGTAGTGGTGAAGGATCTGGGGGATCCATAGTGGAGAAGGATCTGGGGGGATCCATAGTGGAGAAGGATCTGGGGGGGATACATAGGGGAGAAGGATCTGGGGGGATCCATGGTGGAGAAGGATCTGGGAGGATCTATAGTGGAGAAGGATCTGGGGGGATCCGTAGTGGAGAAGGATCTGGGGGGATCCATAGGGGAGAAGGATCTGGGAGGATCCATAGTGGAGAAGGATCTGGGGGGATCCGTAGTGGAGAAGGATCTGGGGGGATCCGTAGTGGAGAAGGATCTGGGGGATCCGTAGTGGAGAAGGATCTGGGGGGGATCCATAGTGGAGAAGGATCTGGGGGGATACGTAGTGGAGAAGGATCTGGAGGGATCCGTAGTGGTGAAGGATCTGGAGGGATCCATAGGGGAGAAGGATCTGGGGGGGATCCATAGGGGAGAAGGATCTGGGGGGGATCCATGGTGGAGAAGGATCTGGGGGGGATCCATAGGGGAGAAGGATCTGGGGGGGATCCATAGTGGAGAAGGATCTGGGGGGATCCAGTGGAGAAGGATCTGGGGGGATCCATGGTGGAGAAGGATCTGGGGGGATCCGTAGTGGAGAAGGATCTGGGGGGATCCGTAGTGGAGAAGGATCTGGGGGATCCATAGTGGAGAAGGATCTGGGGGGATCCATAGTGGAGAAGGATCTGGGGGATCCATAGGGGAGAAGGATCTGGGGATCCATAGGGGAGAAGGCTCTGGGGGATCCATAGGGGAGAAGGATCTGGGGGGATCCATGGGGAGAAGGATCTGGGGGATGTCGTGGATATTTCGCCACACTCTTGCGCTAATAAGCGCCTTTCAATCTTATGATATAATGCGCCCTCTGATCGTATGCCTCCCTGGTTCCCCATTCCCAAAAACAGACATTACCAGCAGCTTCACGTCATCCACTCATCATCAGCATCCAAACCTCACCAGCCAAGCATTCCATCCATCACCACCTCAGTCTGGCTGCTTTCCATCTAAGCCCCTGGCTTCCCATTGCCCAGTAAACAGCCATCAACAGCAAGTATTCTTACATGTTCATCTCAGCCTCGGTCAGCATCATTGCCCCTGTCCCAGCTCAGTGAACTCCTTTATTTGGAAACCATTCAAAAGCCACATCCTCAAAGGTTTGCCTCCAACAGCTAAACCCCTCCCACAAAGGATGTGGCCTCATCTCATTCACACAGGATGTGAATGACCATATAAGGAAATACAATACAATGGTGTTACAATACAGGGACAATTGTTTTCCTTCAAAAGAACCAATCACAGATGTATACATTCAAACAGACTAAGCAGTGATGTCCAAACTGTCTAACTGCTTTCAATGACAACGAACGATATAAAGCCATGGCTCTGTGGGCCATAATATTTATATCGTTATGCTAAAGTTCCAGTGTACACAGAGAGGTTCGCTTGAAGCTATTAATGCCGTCACCGGGAAATGGCCAGTCTCCCGGTGAGGCACAAATGAACTTCCTTAAACCAGCAAACACGTCTGTAGTGTCCACAGGAAGGTTTACGCAGCCAATGGTCTTCCGCCAACGTCTTTATGTGCGAATACGCTCAGAGGAGCGCATTACAGCAAAACCGACACTGGGGGGCATCTGACAACATACATTAATAACATTTTCCATGACAGGGAGTCCATGGTGGAGAAGGATCTGGGGGGGATCCATAGTGGAGAAGGATCTGGGGGGATCCATAGTGGAGAAGGATCTGGGGGGGATCCATAGGGGAGAAGGATCTGGGGGGGAATCCATAGGGGAGAAGGATCTGGGGGATCCATAGGGGAGAAGGATCTGGGGGGATCCACAGGGGAGAAGGATCTGGGGGGGATCCACAGGGGAGAAGGTTCTGGGGGGGATCCATAGGGGAGAAGGTTCTGGGGGGATCCATGGTGGAGAAGGATCTGGGGGGATCCATGGTGGAGAAGGATCTGGGGGCATCCAGGGTGGAGAAGGATCTGGGGGGATCCATAGTGGAGAAGGATCTGGGGGATCCATAGTGGAGAAGGATCTGGGGGGATCCATAGTGGAGAAGGATCTGGGGGGATCCATGGTGGAGAAGAATCTGGGAGGATCCATGGTGAAGAAGGATCTGGGGGAGTCCATGGTGGAGAAGGATCTGGGGGGATCCGTAGTGGAGAAGGATCTGGGGGGACCCGTAGTGGAGAAGGATCTGGGGGGATCCATAGGGAGAAGGATCTGGGGGGATCCATGGTGGAGAAGGATCTGGGGGAGTCCATAGTGGAGAAGGATCTGGGGGATCCATAGTGGAGAAGGATCTGGGGGAGTCCGTAGTGGAGAAGGATCTGGGGGGATCCGTGGTGGAGAAGGATCTGGGGGATCCGTAGTGGAGAAGGATCTGGGGGGATCCGTAGTGGAGAAGGATCTGGGGGGATCCGTAGTGGAGAAGGATCTGGGGGGATCCGTAGTGGAGAAGGATCTGGGGGGAATCCGTAGTGGAGAAGGATCTGGGGGGGATCCGTAGTGGAGAAGGATCTGGGGGGATCCGTAGTGGAGAAGAATCTGGGGGGATCCATAGTGGAGAAGGATCTGGGGGGATCCGTAGTGGAGAAGGATCTGGGGGGATCCATAGTGGAGAAGGATCTGGGGGTTTTGGTAGATCATAAGCTCAATAATAACATGCAATGCCAAGCTGCGGTTCCCAAAGCCAGCAAAGTCCTTCCTTGTATAAGAGAGGGATGGACTCCAGAGAGAGAGATATCATCTGTACAAATCATTAGTAAGACCTCATCTGGAATATGCAGTTCAGTTTTGGGCTCCAGTTCTCAGAAAGGATATCAGGGAACTGGAGAAAGTGCAGAGAAGGGCAACCAAACTGATAAGAGGCATGGAGGAGCTCAGCTATGAGGAGAGATTAGAGGAACTGAATTTATTCTCTCCTGATAAGAGGAGAATAAGGGGGGATATGATCTCCATGTATAAATATATAAGGGGGGGATATGATCTCCATGTATAAATATATAAGGGTCCATATAGTGAACTTGGTGTTGAGTTATTTACTTTAGGTCATCACAGAGGACAAGGGGGGAATCTTTACGTCTAGAGGAAAAGAGATTTCATCTCCAAATACGGAAAGGTTTCTTCATAGTAAGAGCTGTGAAAATATGGAATAGACTCCCTGCAGAGGTGGATCTGGTCGGCTCAGTAGATTTCTATAAGAAAGGTCTGGATACTTTCCTCAATGTACAGAATATAACTGGGTGACATTTATAGGTAAAGTTGATCCGGGGAAAATCCGATTGCCTCTCTGGGGATCAGGAAGGAATTTTTTCCCCTGCTGTAGCAGATTGGAGCATGGCTTTGCTGTTTTTTTTTTGCCTTTCTCTGGATCATCTATGGGTATAGAATGGGGTACATGGGATTGTACGATATTTTTTATTTTTATTTATTATTTCTTTTTTTTATGGTTGAACTGGATGGACTTGTGTCTTTTTTCAGCCTATGTAACTATGGGAAGACCCCCCCCCCTTACTTCCTGTGTTGGTGACACCATTCACAATCACAGGAAGTTGAGGGGAATCTTCCAGTAGGAACACGGGCAGCAATCAGCTGATGGAGGATCTCACCCTTCAATCACCACACTTTAGGATGGAGTGAAGGACCACCTCAGACAATCCACATCAACCAACCAGATTGAGATCAGCGAAATGAGGAAAACAAAAGGTGAGAATCGCTTCCTACAGAAGCTTCTCAGGGGTGGCAACACCATGAAGTGTGCATTGTGTGTAACCTCTAATAAATCACACAGCCATATAAACTGAAAATGTATTTTATTGCATCGGCCATCAGGCATTGGCTGCCATGTCTGAGTAATGTGGTCAGTCCCCAATGACCGGCTCTAGTGTTCATCTATGGAGAGAGGTCAGTTCCCAGTGACCAGATCTAGTGTCCGACCATGGAGAGAGGTCAGTTCCCAGTGACCAGATCTAGTGTCCGACCATGGAGAGAGGTCAGTTCCCAGTGACCAGATCTAGTGTCCATCCATGGAGAGAGGTCAGTTCCCAGTGACCAGATCTAGTGTCCATCCATGGAGAGAGGTCAGTTCCCAGTGACCAGATCTAGTCTCCGACCATAGAGAGAGGTCAGTTCCCAGTGACCAGATCTAGTGTCCATCCATGGAGAGAGGTCAGTTCCCAGTGACCAGATCTAGTGTCCATCCATGGAGAGAGGTCAGTTCCCAATGACCAGATCTAGTGTCCATCCATGGAGAGAGGTCAGTTCCCAGTGACCAGATCTAGTGTCCATCTATGGAGAGAGGTCAGTTCCCAGTGACCAGATCTAATGTTCATCCATGGAGAGAGGTCAGTTCCCAGTGACCAGATCTAGCGTCCATCCATGGAGAGAGGTCAGTTCCCAATGACCAGATCTAATGTTCATCCATGGAGAGAAGTCAATCCCCAGTGACCAGATCTAATCTCCATCCATGGAGAGAGGTCAGTCCCCAGTGACTAGATCTAGCGTCCATCCATGGAGAGAGGTCAGTCCCCAGTGACCAGATCTAGTGTCCATTCATGGAGAGAGGTCAGTTCCCAGTGACCAGATCTAGTGTCCATCCATGGAGAGAGGTCAGTTCCCAGTGACCAGATCTAGTGTCCATCCATGGAGAGAGGTCAGTTCCCAGTGACCAGATCTAATCTCCATCCATGGAGAGAGGTCAGTCCCCAGTGACCAGATCTAGTGTCCATCCATGGAGAGAGGTCAGTCCCCAGTGACTAGATCCAGCGTCCATCCATGGAGAGAGGTCAGTCCCCAGTGACCAGATCTAGTGTCCATCCATGGAGAGAGGTCAGTTCCCAATGACCAGATCTAGTGTCCATCCATGGAGAGAGGTCAATCCCTAGTGTCCATTCATGGAGAGAGGTCAGTTCCCAGTGACCAGATCTAGTGTCCATCCATGGAGAGAGGTCAGTTCCCAGTGACCAGATCTAGTGTCCATCCATGGAGAGAGGTCAATCCCTAGTGTCCATTCATGGAGAGAGGTCAGTTCCCAGTGACCAGATCTAGTGTCCATCTGCTGGGTGGTCAGTTCCCAGTGACTGGTCCATCTATGGACTGCGGTCATTCGGATAGCGCCTGCTCGCTCTCCGGACTAGTGATGCTGCCGTTCCTCTGCTTGTCCTGTTTCTCAGTCCCCTCCTCCTCCACCTTCTCATCCAGTTGGCTGGGGATGGACCAGTAGAGGTGAGCGTCTATTCTGGCGGCGGCCTCGGCCAGCTCTCGGGCACTGCAGACTGGGGTAGGGACCTCGAAGGTCTGGTGGAAGGAGTTGTAGTCCACCTCATAGAAGCCGTCCTCCAACGACAACACAGACATGAAGCGATGACCCCACTGAACCTCGTCCACCAGGTAGGAGCTGCGGGCCTGGCACGTCATTCCTGCAGGGAGGAGAAGAGAGGACAAGGGTCACATCAAATGACAACTTACTGACCACTCTTCCTTTTCTCTCTGCCTACTTCTTATACTCAACAAAATGTGTCACATTAATCAGTTGATATCATGCAAAGTGTAGCTCCCAGCAGCCTCAGGAGAGAAGTAGAAGGTTTTGTTAAGCTGAGACTCTCCTCAATGATAAGTAATAGAAGCGGACGCCTTACCTCAAAGCCACCACTAAAGTCCTTCCCAGCTCTGCTGACTGCCAAGTGCTCAAAGCAGTGATGTAACCCATGGCAACTAGTGACAGGAGACTGAGGTGGTTGTTAAGCTGTTCATGACAACAACCAGTGGAGGAGGACGCTTACTGCACCGAACACTGCGTGCAGGAGGAGTGCCATCAGGTGGTGACTGCAGTTCCACCAATCTGGGGCCTTCCTAATAAAGACTTCAGAGCCCCAGAAATATTCTGAGAAGTATCAAGGCCACCATTACTAACCCATCCTTCCGAAAATACTAGTTCCCTGGCTGGTCCTCTAGCATCACTATTTTCTCTGTCACTGACCTGAAATAACTGTCCTGACTTCTCCCTGACCTCCTTCTGACTTATCTACACGCTTGTTATGGATCAGTGATTCAGTATGTGGACAGTGCAAAGTATGAGAACCCCCCAAATGATGGAGTCCAGGTGTCTCCATTGAGGGGTCCTGGTAATCATCCATCATACAAACACATTGTAGACAATTGTGGTCTTTCAGCCTTGTGGCAACCATTTAGTGAAGACCCTTTTCCGTTCCAGCATGACTGTGCCCCCCTCCCCCCTCGTATACAAAGACAGCTCCATAAAGACATGGCGTGACCAGTTGGGTGTACAGGAAGTCCAGTGTCCTGTACAGAGCCCTGACCTCATCCCTACTGATCACGTTTGGGATGGATTGGAGATGGAGAGTCAGGTCTTCTCATCCAACATTAGTACCCGACTTCCCAAAAGAGTAGAGGATGGTATAGCCATGAACGATGGCAACCTTTATAATAATGGCCATGACACGGTGTGACCAGTTTGGAAGACCTTTAATACAAGGTCTTCTCATCCAACATTAGTACCCGACTTCCCAAAACAGTAGAGGATGGTATAGCCATGAAGGAGGGCAACTTGATAATAATGACCATGACATGGTGTGACCAGTTTGGAAGACCTTTAATACAAGGTCTTCTCATCCAACATTAGTACCTGCCTTAGGTTAGTCACAAAGGAGGATAACTGTTAATTGCTACGGGGGCGCTCCATAATACTAGCCATGGTTTTATGACATGTCCAGCTCTATAAAGACACGGTGTGACCAGTTTGGTGTGGAGGAACTCAAGTGTCCTGCACCGAGCCCTGTCCTCCTGATCACCTTTTGGATGAATCGGAATGCCAATTGTGAGCCAGGTCTTTTTTTTTTGGTGCTCAATGTGAGGCCTAGTGGATGAGCCAGATCTTCTCACCCAACATCAGTACCCGACTTCCCAAAAGAGTAGAGGATGGTATAGCCATGAACGATGGCAACCTTTATAATAATGGCCATGACATGGTGTGACCAGTTTGGAGTGAACTTTTGGAAGACCTTTAATACAAGGTCTTCTCATCCAACATTAGTACCCGACTTCCCAAAAGAGTAGAGGATGGTATAGCCATGAAGGAGGGCAACTTGATAATAATGGCCATGACATGGTGTGACCAGTTTGGAAGACCTTTAATACAAGGTCTTCTCATCCAACATTAGTACCTGCCTTAGGTTAGTCACAAAGGAGGATAACTGTTAATTGCTATGGGGGCGCTCCATAATACTAGCCGTGGTTTTATGACATGTCCAGCTCTATAAAGACATGGTGTGACCAGTTTGGTGTGGAGGAACTCAAGTGTCCTGCACCGAGCCCTGACCTCCTGATCACCTTTTGGATGAATCGGAATGCCAATTGTGAGCCAGGTCTTTTTTTTTTGGTGCTCAATGTGAGGCCTAGTGGATGAGCCAGATCTTCTCACCCAACATCAGTACCTGACCTCACAACTGGGCACAAATTCCCACAGACACCCTCCTAAAACCCCGTACACACGGGCCGAATATCAGCCAGTACAGTAGATATTGGCCTAGATTCAGACCATGTGTACAGGTCCTTGGCCCACAGAAGCCGATTTCAGGACCGGCTTCTGTCGAAGGAGCATACTGGAAAACCAGCAGCCGATCGGCATGTAATCAGTACTCTCAGCCAATGGCTACAAGCCCCGACCGGTGTGTGTTCTGGGGGAGGGCAGTCCCCATGTCAGAACACAATAGCACAGCAGGGAGATCGCTGTACTAACATTGGATAGTATAGAGACCTCGTGAGCTACGCGCGGACCAGGCTACAATTTTGTGTAAAGTCTTCCTAGAAGAGTGGAGGATGTTTAGCCACAAAGGGGGCAACGCCATAAAAATTGTCTATATTAATGGTCATGGTGGGAAGGGGAGCAAGTCCATAACAATGGTCGTGGTGGGGGGGGGGGGGGGTGGCAAATCCATATTAATGGTTGTGAAGGGGGAGGGGCAGATCCATATTAATGGTCATAGTGGGGAGGGGCAAGTCCATATTAATGGTCATGGTGGGAAGGGGAGCAAATCCATAATAATGGTTGTGATGGGGGGGGGGGGGGGCAGATCCATATTAATGGTCATAGTGGGGGGGGGGGGGAGCAAGTCCATATTAATGGTCATGGTGGGGAGGAGGGGCAAGTCCATATTAATGGTCATGGTGGGAAGTGGAGCAAGTCCATAACAATGGTCGTGGTGGGGGGGGAGGGGGGGGTGGCAAATCCATATTAATGGTCATGGTGGGAAGGGAAGCAAATCCATATTAATGGTTGTGATGGGGGAGAGGCAGATCCATATTAATGGTTATAGTGGGGAGGGGCAAGTCCATATTAATGGTCATGGTGGGGAGGAGGGGCAAGTCCATATTAATGGTCATGGTGGGAAGTGGAGCAAGTCCATAACAATGGTCGTGGTGGGGGGGGGGGGGTGTCAAATTATATGGGGGGGGGGGTGGGGGAAGTGGGGGGGGGGTGTGGTCGGGGTGGGGGGGAGGGTTGGGGGGGGGGGGGGGGGGGGTGGTGGGGGGGGGGGGGGGGGAAGGGGAGCAAATCCATATTAATGGTTGTGATGGGGGAGGGGCAGATCCATATTAATGGTTATAGTGGGGAGGGGCAAGTCCATATTAATGGTCATAGTGGGGGAGGAGGGGCAAGTCCATATTAATGGTCATGGTGGGGAGGAGGGGCAAGTCCATAACAATGGTCGTGTGGTGGGGGGGGGGGTGGCAAATCCATATTAATGGTCATGGTGGGAAGGGGAGCAAATCATGGTTGTGATGGGGGGGGGATCCATATTAATGGTCATAGTGGGGGGGGGGAGCAAGTCCATATTAATGGTCATGGTGGGGAGGAGGGGCAAGTCCATATTAATGGTCATGGTGGGAAGTGGAGCAAGTCCATAACAATGGTCGTGGTGGGGGGGGGGTGTCAAATCCATATTAATGGTCATGGTGGGAAGGGGAGCAAATCCATATTAATGGTTGTGATGGGGGAGGGGCAGATCCATATTAATGGTTATAGTGGGGAGGGGCAAGTCCATATTAATGGTCATAGTGGGGAGGAGGGGCAAGTCCATATTAATGGTCATGGTGGGGAGGAGGGGCAAGTCCATAACAATGGTCGTGGTGGGGGGGGGGGTGGCAAATCCATATTAATGGTCATGGTGGGAAGGGGAGCAAATCCATATTAATGGTTGTGATGGGGGAGGGGCAGATCCATATTAATGGTTATAGTGGGGAGGGGCAAGTCCATATTAATGGTCATGGTGGGGAGGAGGGGCAAGTCCATATTAATGGTCATGGTGGGGAGGAGGGGCAAGTCCATAATAATGGTCATAGTGTGGGGGGGGGGGGGACTCAATATTAATGGTCATGGTTCTGGAAGGGGATGTCTAACAGGTTCAATCAGCCAGAGGTCCTACACCCGTCCCTCATTTATGTGTTTGCTCCATATCAGAGGAGAGGACAGAAGAAGACTGCAGAGTCAACATGGCTGCCACCCTTGCCTTCCTTCATTCATTCCTATAATCCTCTAGAGCAGGGGTCTCCAAACTTTCTAAACAAAGGGCCAGTTTACTGTCCTTCAGACTTTAGGGGGGCCGGACTGTGGCCAGTGGGGATAGAAAATGTCTTACGCCCAGCATCAGTGAGAATATGCATGGCCTCGGGTTTGGTGATCAGCAGGAGGAGTAGCGCCCCATCATTGGTATCATTGGGAGGATAGTGCCCCAAGGGCACAGTTTGGAGACCCCCTGCTCTAGAGTCATGAAACAAATTCTGTGTTGGCCAGAGATTGTTTCTAACTCACTGCTACCTGTCAGAGAAAATAATGAGCACCACTTCACCATGGCCACCCATGGCTCCTACCTACCTGTAGCTTCCACCATTCCTTCAAGGATCACCACGATCTCAAAATCGTCCATCGCCAGCTGTCTTTTGGACACCTCCCAGAATGGGCTGTGCTCGTTGATTTCATGGCTGATGATTAGTGGCGACACCAAGAAGAGCCGGTCGTCTCCGGTCTCAAATCCAACATTGATGTCCGTCTGGTTGAGCGGGATGAATTCTCCCTCTTGCGTCTGTTTGGACTTGATGAGTTTGGCTCTGATGGAAGCTTCCACAATGTGGGACTGGCGCAGATCTCCCACCCGGAACATGAGGCAGAGTTTATCATCCCGCAGGGATATGACAGCATTGGAGGAGAAAACCAGCGTCTCGGCCCGCTTGTTGGGTTGGGAGATTTTGACAAACATGCAGCCCACCATAAAAGCGTTGACCATGGAGCCCAGGATGGCTTGAAGGAGGAGAAGGATGATCCCTTCTGGACATTTGTCAGTGATGACCCGATGTCCGTAGCCAATTGTTGTCTCGGTTTCAATGGAAAAGAGGAATGCAGAGACAAAGCCATTGAGGTTCTTGATGCACGGCGTCCATCCCGGGTCCTCCAGGTGCTCCAGGTCCCCCCGACAATAGGCAATAAACCACCAGATGACCCCGAAGAAGAGCCAGGTGATGGCATAGGCCATAATGAAGACCAGAAGGCTCACCCTCCATTTCAGGTCCACCAAGGTGGTGAAGATGTCGGTGAGATAGCGATAGGTCTCCCGGACATTTCCATGCTGGACGTTGCAGCGCCCGTCCTTCTCCACATACCTCTGCCGGCGCCTCAGTTTCCTGTCTGCCTTCTCCAACTTCTCTGCCAGTTTGGCTGCATGAGTGAAGGCTTTGGTGTTGGTGATGGTGGGGCCGGGGATAGGCGTAAACACATTGTTATCTTTAGCCATATCTACACGATTCCGTGGCGGATGGGTTCAGGGTCTGTATAGGACAAAGGAAACAAACATCATCAAAGAACAATTCACTGAAACACAGAAGATGACCCGACCGGCACCCCGACTCTACAGGATGGGCAGTGCAGGTGACCAAAGAACCACCAATAACTGATTCCAGCAACCTGACATCTGATTGGGTACTGGTGGTTGTCCCAGTTTGCCCCACTCTACCAGCTCTTTTATGTCTCTAATAGAAGGAGCTGAACCAGCGATTCCCGTTCACGGGTCTGTCTGCAAACCCTCCCGGTTTAGGGTCCAGTGACATCACCAGCGCCCAGCAAACTGATTGGCTGCCTCCTTATAAACGCCGGGGAACAACAGGACACTCAGGAATGTGATTGTATGGGAATTTATCACCCCCAAATAAACACGCCAATCTGATTGTACAATTTCCTTTACATTTACCAACAGCTATGTATGAAGAGGACCTACCTAAGCAATGTATTTATATTCGATCGGATACCTATAGGTGCCCCCACACCCCTCGCCACTCTTATAGGTGCCCCCACACACACACACAATTCCTATAGGGGCCCCTTATTCTTATATATGTGTCCCTTCTTGCTCATCATTCCTATGGGTGCCCCCCCACCCCACATCATTTCTATAGGTGCCCCCACACCCCTCGCCACTCTTATAGGTGCCCCCCCCCCACCCACAATTCCTATAGGGGCCCCTTATTCTTATATATGTGTCCCTTCTTGCTCATCATTCCTATGGGTGCCCCCCCACCCCACATCATTTCTATAGGTGCCCCCACACCCCTCACCATTCTTATAGGTGCCCCCCCACACACACACACACAATTCCTATAGGGGCCCCTTATTCTTATATATGTGTCCCTTCTTGCTCATCATTCCTATGGGTGCCTCCCCACCCCACATCATTTCTATAGGTGCCCCCACAACCCTCACAATTCTTATAGGTGCCCCCCCCCACACACAATTCCTATAGGGGCCCCGTATTCTTATATACGTGTCCCTTCTTGCTCATCATTCCTATGGGTGCCCCCCCCCCCACATAATTTCTATAGGTGCCCCTACACCCCTCACAATTCTTATAGGTGCCCCCCCACCCCACATAATTTCTATAGGTGCCCCCTAGCCACCCCCCCCCCCACATACAATTCCTAATAGGGCTCCTTATTATTCCTATAGGTCCCCCCCCCCCCCAGGCAAACACACAAATTTCCCACCGGTGTGCCCCCCTCACCATTCCTATAGGCGCTCCCCCTCCCCCGTAGGGTCTGTGGCACTGAAGGGGTTAACGGCTCGGTGCTCCTTTCTCGCGCTCTCTGGTGACTTCTCCTATAATTAGCCCCAGCCTGTGGCGTAAAGTCTGTTTCGCAGCACTGCAGCCGCTAGGCCTGCTTCTCCTGTTACCGTGGCAACCGCTTTGAGATGGGATGTCGTCTGTG
>CM053038.1:35721131-35723631 GCA_028564925.1 Lithobates sylvaticus
GAGGGGGGGAGGAAGAGAGAAAGGGGGGAGGGGGGGGGGGGAAGGGAGGGAGGGGGGTGGGGGGAAAGGGAGAGGGGGGGGGGGGAGGGGGGAGAAGGGGAAAAGGGGGAGGGGGGGAGGAGAGAGGGGAGAGGGGCGGAGGAGAGAAGGAAGAGGAGAGGTGGAGAGGGAGGAGGAAGAGAGAGAAGGAGAGGGGGAGAGGAGAGAGGGGGAGAGAGGGAAGGGAAGGGAGAGAGGAGAAAAGGGGGGAGAGGGAGAGAGGGGAGGAGAGGAGAAGAGAGAAGAGAGAAAGAGGAGGGGAGAAGGGGGAGAGGGAGAGAGAAGGGGAAGGAGGAAGTGGGAGGAGAGAGAGAAGGAGGGAAGGGGGAGGAGAAGGGAGAGGGGGGGGGAGAGGAAGAAAAAGAGTGAAGGGGGGGAGGGGGGGAGGGGGAAAGGAAGGAGGGGGGGGGAAAAAGAAGGGAGAGAAGAGGAGAGAGGGAGGGGGGAAGAGAGAAGAAGGGAGAGGGAGGGAGAGAGGAGAGAGAGAGAAGGGGGGGGGGGAAAAAGGGGAAAAAGGGAGAAGAAGGGGAGGGGAAGGAGGGGAGAGATAAGAAGAAAAGGAGAGAAGGGAAAGAGAGAAGGGGAGGGAGGAAAGAGGAGAGAGAGAAGAGAAAGAAAAGCGAGAGAAGGAGAAAAAGAGAAAAGGGGAAAGGGGGGAAGATGAGGAAAGGAGAGGAGAAGGAGGGAGAAGGAGAAGAGAGGAGGGGGAGGGAGAGGAGAAGAGGAGAGAAGGGAAGGGGAAGAGAGGGAGAGAGAGAGAAGAAGGGGGAGAGGGGAGGGGGGAGAAGAAGAGGGGGAGAAGAAGGGAGGAGAAAGAGAGGGGGGGGGAGAGGGAGAAGATAGAGAGAGAGAGAAAAGGAGGAGAGGGAAAAGGGAAAAAAGGGAAAGAAGGGAGAGGGGGGGGGAAGAGAAGGGAGAGGGGGGGGGGGGGGGGAGGGGAAAGAAGAGAGGGAGAGAGAGGGGGGGAGAAGGAGAGGGGGGGAAGAGTGGGGAAGGGGGGGAGAGGAGAGGAAGGGGAGAAGGGAGAGGTGGGGAGAGGGAGAGAGAGGGAAGGAGAGGGGGGGGGTGGGGGAGGGGGGGGAGGGGAGAGGGGGGGAGGGGAGAGAGAGGGAGAGGGGGGGGGGGGAGAGGGGAGAGGGGGGGGAAGGAGAGGGGAGAGAGAAGGGGAGGGGGGGAGAGAAGAAGGGAGAGAGGGGGGGAGAGAAAGAGAAGAGAGGGGGGAGAGAGAAGAGAGAAGGGACAGGGGGGGGGGAAAGAGAGAAGGGACAGGGGGGGGAAGAGAGAGGGGGGAGAGAGGAAGGGACGGGGGGGAAGAGAGAAGAGGGAGGGGGGAAGAGAGAAGGGAGAGGGGGGAGAGAGAAGGGGAGGGGGGAAGGGGAGAAGGGAGGGGGGAGAGAGAAGGGAGAGGGGGGAAGAGAGAAGGAAGAGGGGGGGAAGAGAGAGGGAGAGGGGGGGGAAGAGAGAAGGGAGAGGGGGGGAAGAGAGAAGGGAGAGGGGGGGGAAGAGAGAAGGGAGGGGGGGGAAGAGAGAAGGGAGAGGGGGGAAGAGAGAAGGGAGAGGGGGGGGAAGAGAGAAGGGAGAGGGGGGGAAGAGAGAAGGGACAGGGGGGGGAAGAGAGAAGGGACAGGGGGGGGAGAGAGAAGGGACAGGGGGGGGAGAGAGAAGGGACAGGGGGGGAAAGAAGGGAGAGAGGGGGGAAGAGAGAAGGAGAGGGGGGAAGAGAGAAGGGACAGGGGGGGAGAAGGGAGAGGAGGGAGAGGGGGGAAGAGAGAAGGGAGAGGGGGGGGGAAGAGAGAAGGGAGAGGGGGGGAGAGAAGGGAGAGGGGGGGGGGAGAGAAGGGAGAGGGGGGGAGGAAGAGAGAAGGGGAGGGGGGAAGAGAGAAGGGAGAGGGGGGGAAGAGAGAAGGGAGAGGGGGGGAAGAGAGAAGGGAGAGAGAGAAGGGAGAGAGGGAAGGGAGAGGGGAAGGAGAGAGGGAAGGGAGGGGGGAGAGAGAAGGGAGAGGGGGAGAGAGAGAAGGGAGAGGGGGAGAGAGAGAAGGGAAAGGGGGGGAGAGAGAGAGAGTGAGAGAGAGAGAGAGAGAGGACAGAGAAGGGAGAGGGGGGGACAGAGAAGGGAGAGGGGGGAGAGAGAGAGAGGGAGAGGGGGAGAGAGAGGAAAGGAGAGGGGGGAGAGAGAGAAAGGAGAGGGGGAGAGAGAAGGGAGAGAAGGGAGAGGGGGGAGAGAGAGAAGGGAGAGGGGGGAGAGAGAGAAGGGAGGGAGGGAAGGGAGAGGGGGGGAGAGAAAAGGGAGAGGGGGTAGAGAGAAAGGAGAGAGAGAGAGGAGGGGGAGAGAGAGGGGGGAGAGAGAAGAGAGAGAGAGAGAGAGAGAGAGGAGAGGGGGAGAGAGAGAGAGGAGAGAGAGAGAGAGAGGGAGGGGGGAGAGAGAAGAGAGAGAGGGGGTGGAGAGGAAGAGAGAGAGGGG
>CM053038.1:35736873-35806873 GCA_028564925.1 Lithobates sylvaticus
CACATTAATAGTGCTGTATATATGTTCTTTAATAAAGTTCCACCCATAAAACTCCTCACCCCCCCAATGTCACCCCTCAATCAACATCTCCTCACCTGGCGCGACGGACAGATCGACTTGTTTACCCACCAGCACTACGGGGGGTCGTCGGTCCCTTCCGGCACATCGATATAACACTGCTTGAATACTCCTCGCACTTCATGGAAGCCTCCGTCCGGTCGTCAGTGATGGACTAACAGATAATAATTCCCTCTCTCCGGCCCTCATGTACTATCCCCGTCATGGCCTGACCTCCGCCTACAGAGAGACTCAACTGACACATAACAAATCTGACCCTCCCCCACCCTGACCCTCCCTCAGTGATGGAGTAACAGATAAAATCCCTCTCCCGGCCCTCATGTAACTGAACCCGCATGGCGGTGAACTCCGCCAACAGAGAGACACACTGGACATCACCAATCTGACTCCTCCCCCACCTCTGACACCTCCCTCAGTGATGGAATAACAGATAATGAATCCTCTCCGGCCCTCATGTACTGATCCCGCATGGGCGGTGAACTCCGCCTACAGAGAGACACACTGACATCACAAATCTGACTCCTCCCCCACCTCTGACTCCTCCCTCAGTGATGGAATAACAGATAATGAATCCCTCTCCGGCCCTCATGTACTGATCCCGCATGGCGGTGAACTCCGCCTACAGAGAGACACACTGACATCACAAATCTGACTCCTCCCCCACCTCTGACTCCTCCCTCAGTGGATGGAGTAACGATAATGAATCCTCTCTCCGGCCTCATGTACTGGACCCGCATGGCGTGAACTCCGCCTACAGAGAGACACACTGACATCACAAATCTGACTCCTCCCCACCTCTGACTCCTCCCTCAGTGATGGAAAGAACAGATAATGAATCCCTCTCCGGGCCCTCATGTACTGATCCCGCATGGCGGTGAACTCCGCCTACAGAGACACACTGACATCACAAATCTGACTCCTCCCCCACCTCTGACTCCACCCTCAGTGATGGAATAACAGATAATGAATCCCTCTCCGGCCCGCATGTACGTGACCCGCATGCGGTGAACTCCGCCTACAGAGAGACACACTGACATCACAAATCTGACTCCTCCCCCACCTCTGACTCCTCCCTCAGTGATGGAGTAACAGATAATGAATCCCTCTCCGGCCGGCATGTACTGATCCCGCATGGCGGTGAACTCCGCCTACAGAGAGACACACTGACATCACAAATCTGACTCCTCCCCCACCTCTGACTCCTCCCTCAGTGATGGAATAACAGATGATAATCCCTCTCCCGCCCTCATGGTACTGATCCCGCCCATGCATGGCGTGAGCTCCGCCTACAGAGAGACACACTGACATCACAAATCTGACGTTCCTCCCCACCTCTGACTCCTCCCTCAGTGATGGAATAAAGACAGATGATGAAAATCCCTCTCCGGGCCCTCATGTACTGATCCCGCATGGCGGTGAGCTCCGCCTACAGAGAGACACAACTGACATCACAAATCTGACTCCTCCCACCTCTGACTCCTCCCGTCAGTGATGGAATAACAGATGTATGAATCCCTCTTAACCGGCCCGGTAGGCTCATGTACTGATCCCGCATGGCGGTGAGCTCCGCCTACAGAGACTAGACACACAGACATCACAAATCTTGATAATCCCTCGTCCCACCTCTGACTCCGCTCCCTGACATTCAGTGATGCCCTCAGTAGAATAACAGATAATGAATCCCTCTCCGGCCCTCATGTACTGATCCCGCATGGCGGTGAGCTCCGCCTACAGAGAGACACACTGACATCACAAATCTGACTCCTCCCACCTCTGACTCCTCCCTCAGTGATGGAATAACAGATAATGAATCCCTCTCTCCGGCCCTCATGTACTGATCCCGCATGGCGGTGAGCTCCGCCTACAGAGAGACACACTGACATCACAAATCTGACTCCTCCCCCACCTCTGACTCCTCCCTCAGTGATGGAATAACAGATAATGAATCCCTCTCCGGCCCTCATGTACTGATCCCGCATGGCGGTGAGCTCCGCCTACAGAGAGACACACTGACATCACAAATCTGACTCCTCCCCCACCCCTGACTCCTCCCTCAGTGATGGAATAACAGATGATGAATCCCTCTCCGGCCCTCATGTACTGATCCCGCATGGCGGTGAGCTCCGCCTACAGACACACTGACATCACAAATCTGACTCCTCCCACCTCTGACTCCTCCCTCAGTGATGGAATAACAGATGATGAATCCCTCTCCGGCCCTCATGTACTGATCCCGCATGGCGGTGAACTCCGCCTACAGAGAGACACACTGACATCACAAATCTGACTCCTCCCCCACCTCTGACTCCTCCCTCAGTGATGGAATAACAGATGATGAATCCCTCTCCGGCCCTCATGTACTGATCCCGCATGGCGGTGAGCTCCGCCTACAGACACACTGACATCACAAATCTGACTCCTCCCACCTCTGACTCCTCCCTCAGTGATGGAATAACAGATGATGAATCCCTCTCCGGCCCTCATGTACTGATCCCGCATGGCGGTGAACTCCGCCTACAGAGAGACACACTGACATCACAAATCTGACTCCTCCCCCACCTCTGACTCCTCCCTCAGTGATGGAATAACAGATAATGAATCCCTCTCCGCCCCCCTCATGTACTGGTCCAGGCATGGCGGGAACTGAGAATAGGGCACCATGGCAACAGAGAGACACACTGACATCACAAATCTGACTCCTCCCACCTCTGACTCCTCCCTCAGTGATGGAATAACAGATAATGAATCCCTCTCTGGCCCTCATGTACTGATCCCGCATGGCGGTGAACTCCGCCTACAGAGACACACTGAAATCACAAATCTGACTCCTCCCCCACCTCTGACTCCTCCCTCAGTGATGGAATAACAGATAATGAATCCCTCTCCGGCCCTCATGTACTGATCCCGCATGGCGGTGAGCTCCGCCTACAGAGAGACACACTGACATCACAAATCTGACTCCTCCCACCTCTGACTCCTCCCTCAGTGATGAATAACAGATGATGAATCCCTCTCCGGCCCTCATGTACTGATCCCGCATGGCGGTGAGCTCCGCCTACAGAGAGACACACTGACATCACAAATCTGACTCCTCCCACCTCTGACTCCTCCCTCAGTGATGGAATAACAGATGATGAATCCCTCTCCGGCCCTCATGTACTGATCCCGCATGGCGGTGAGCTCCGCCTACAGAGACACTGACATCACAAATCTGACTCCTCCCACCTCTGACTCCTCCCTCAGTGATGGAATAACAGATAATGAATCCCTCTCTCCGGCCCTCATGTACTGATCCCGCATGGCGGTGAGCTCCGCCTACAGAGAGACACACTGACATCACAAATCTGACTCCTCCCCCACCTCTGACTCCTCCCCTCAGTGATGGAATAACAGATAATGAATCCCTCTCCGGCCCTCATGTACTGATCCCGCATGGCAGTGAGCTCCGCCTACAGAGAGACACACTGACATCACAAATCTGACTCCTCCCCCACCTCTGACTCCTCCCTCAGTGATGGAATAACAGATAATGAATCCCTCTCCGGCCCTCATGTACTGAATCCCGCATGGCGGTGAACTCCTCCTACAGAGACACATTGACATCACAATCTGACGTCCTCCCCCCACCTCTGACTCCTCCCTCAGTGATGGAATAACAGATGATGAATCCCTCTCCGGCCCTCATGTACTGATCCCGCATGGCGGTGAACTCCGCCTACAGAGAGACACACTGACATCACAAATCTGACTCCTCCCCCACCTCTGACTCCTCCCTCAGTGATGGAATAACAGATGATGAATCCCTCTCCGGCCCTCATGTACTGATCCCGCATGGCGGTGAGCTCCGCCTACAGAGACACTGACATCACAAATCTGACTCCTCCCCCCTCTGACTCCTCCCTCAGTGATGGAATAACAGATAATGAATCCCTCTCCGGCCCGCATGTACTGATCCCGCATGGCGGTGAGCTCCGCCTACAGAGAGACACACTGACATCACAAATCTGACTCCTCCCATCACATCCCACCCCCACCAGACTCCGCCCCATAATCAGAAGTCTCCACTGATAGGGTGTTGGTATCCAATGATGACTCAGTGGTCAGCCCAGGAAGTGATGAATTCTGATTGGTTTCTATGGATTACCATTGTAAGCCCCTCCCCTAGATCCTCCTCCACCCACCTGACCGGCGGTGTCCAGGATGTCCAGGTTGGCGGGCTCGTCATCGATCCGAATCCGGATTTTATAGGCGTCCTCTGCAAGAGAAATGCACGGTCACCGATGGTGGGGGAGGGGTGTACTCACCTATGGTGGGGGAGGGGGTGATGGTGGGGGAGGGGTGTACTCACCTATGGGGGGGGGGAGTGGGGGTGAATGGGGGGGGGAGGGGTGTACTCACCTATGGTGGGGGAGGGGGGTGATGATGGGGGAAGGTGTATCTTACCTATGGTGGGGCAGAGGATGATGTTGGGGGGGGGGAGAGGTGTACTCACCTATGGTGGGGTCGTGGTCCTCTGGGAAGCGATGACTGATGAACTGCATGTCATTGCTGGGGGGACACAAACATCACACTCAGTACTGGTGGGAGGTAACCAAATCTCCCCCCCCCCCAGTTACCCCTAGTAACCAATCCTCCTCCGTCCCCCCCCCCCCCCCCAGTTACCCGCTAGTAACCAATCTCCTCCTCCCCCCCCCTCAGTTACCCCCACCCCCAGTTTACCCCTAGTAAGCCAATCTCCTACCCCCCCCCCATTACCCTGCTATAACCATCTCCTCCTCCACCCCCCCCAGTATCCCCCTGTTAACCCCACCTCCTCCCCCCCAGTTACCCCTATACCAATCTCCACCTCCCCCCCCAGTTTACCCCTAGTAACCATCTCCTCCTCCCCCCACCAGTTACCCCTAGTAACCAATCTTCCTCCTCCCCCCCCCAGTTACCCCTAGTAACCAATCTCCTCCTCCCCCCCCCCCAGTTACCCCTAGTAACCAATCTCCTCCTACCCCCCCCCCCAGGTACCCCTAGTAACCAATCTCTCCTCCCCCCCCCACCCAAGTTTACCCCCTAGTAACCAATCTCCTCCTCCCCCCCCCCCAGTTACACCCTAGATAACCAATCCCTCCACCCCCCCCCCCAGTTACCCCTAAGTAACCAATCTCCTTCCTCCCCCCCCCCCAGTTACCCCTATTAACCAATCTCCTCCTCCCCCCCCCCCAGTTACCCCAGTAACCAATCTCCTCCTCCCTCCCCCCCCAGTTAACCCACTAGTAAACCAATCTCCTCCCCCCCCCGCCCCAGTTACCCCAGTAAACCAAACTCCTCTGTACACCCCCCCCCAGTTACCCCAAGTAACCAATCTCCCTCCTCGCCGCCCCCATTACCCCAAGTAACCAATCTCACTCCTCCCCCCCCCAGATACCCCTAGTATAAACCATTCGCCTCCGCCCTCCCCCCCCCAGTTTACCCCTAGTAACCAATCTACTCCTCCGCCCCCCCCCAGTTACCCCTGTAACCAATCCTCCTCCTCCCCCCCCCCAGTTACCCCTATTAACCAATCTCCTCCTCCCCCCCCCCATTACCCCTAGTAACCAATCTCCCTCCTCCCCCCCCCCAGTTACCCCTAGTAACCAATCTCCTCCTCCCCCCCCCCAGTTACCCTAGTAACAATCTCCTCCGCCCCCCCCCAGTTACTCCCCTAGTAACCAATCTCCTCCTCCCCCCCCAGTTACCCCTAGTAACCAATTCTCTCTCTCCCCCCCCCAGTTACCCCTAGTAACCAATCTCCTCCCCCCCAGTGTCTAACCCTAAAACCAATCTCCCCCCCCCCCAGTTTACCCCTAGTACACCAATCTCCTCGCTCCCCCCCCAGTTACCCCTAGTAACCAATACTCCTCCTCCCCCCGCCCCAGTTTACCCCTAGGTAACCAATCTCCTCCTCCACCCCCCAGTTACCCCTAGTAACCCCCCGCCCCCCCCCCCCCCCCCCAGTGACCCCCCCCCCCGTAACCAATCTCCCCCCCTCCTCCCCCCCCCCCCCCCCCCCCCCCCCCCCCCCCCCCCCCCGTACCCCCCCCCCCCCCCCCCCCCCCCCCCCACCCCCACATCCCCCACCCCCCCCCCCCCCCCCCCCACTCCCCCCCCCCCAACCCCCCTCCCCCCCCTCACCCCCCCCCCCCCCCCCCCCCCCCCCCCACCCCCCCCCCCACCCCCCCCCCCCCCCCCCCCCCCCCCCCACCCCCCCCCCCCCCCCCCCCCCCCCACCCCCCCACCCCCCCACCCCCCCCCCCCCCCCCCCCCCCCCCCCCCCCCCCCCCGCCGAGTATCCAATCTCCCCCCCCCCAGTTTTTTACCCCCCCCCAGCACCCAATCTCCACCCCCCCCTCCCCCCCCAGTTACTCCCGTAGTACCAATCTCCTCCTCCCCCCCCCACCCCCCCCCCCGTTTACCCCCCCCGCCCTAACCAATCTCCCCCCTCCTCCCCCCCGCCCCATTAACCCAGCCCACCAATCTCCCCCCCCCCCAGTTACCCCCCCCCCACCCCCCCCCCCCCCCTCCCCCCCCCCGCCCCCCCCCCCCCCTCCCCCCCCCATCTCCTCCGCCCCCCCCCCCTCCCCCCCTCCCCCGTCCCCAATCTCCTCCTCCCCCCCCAGTTACCCCTAGTAACCATCCCCCCCTCCCCGCCCCTCCAGTTACCCCTATAACCCCCCCCATCCCACTCACCCCCCTATTGTACCCCCCCCTAAGTACCAATCCCCCCCCCCCCCAGTTACCCCCCCCTAGTAACCCCCCCCAATCTCCCCCCCCCCCCCCAGTTACCCCTAAGTAACCAATCTCCCCCCCCCCCCCCCCCCCCGTTACCCCCCCCCCCCACCCCCGTAACCAATCTCCCCCCCCCCCCCCCCCAGTTACCCCCTTCCCCCCGTAAACCAATCTCCCCCCCCCCCCCCCGTACCCCTAGTACCATCCCCCCCCCCCCCCGCCAGTTACCCCTAGTAACCAATCTCCCCCCCCCCCCCCCCCCCCCCCCACCCCTCCCCTACCACTCTCCTCCTCCCCCCCCCCAGTTACCCCTAGTAACCAATCTCCCCCCCCCAGTTACCCCTAGTAACCAATCTCCTCCCCCCCCCCCCAGTTACCCCTAGTAACCAATCTCCTCCTCCCCCCCCCAGTTACCCCTAGTAACCAATCTCCTCCTCCCCCCCAGTTACCCCTAGTAACCAATCTCCTCCTCCCCCCCCCCCAGTTACCCCTAGTAATCCAATCCCCCTTCTCCTCTCCCCTCCCCCCCAGTTCTCCTCCCACCCCTATCTCCTAACCAATCCTCTCCCCCCTCCTCCCCCCTCCTCCCCCCCAGTCCCCCTTCCTCTCCCCCCCCCTCTTCCCCCCCTATTAACCAATCTCCTCCTCCCCCCCCCAGTTTCCTCTTCTCCTTCCCCTCCCCTAGTAACCAATCTCCCCCCCCAGTTACCCCCTAGTAACCAATCCCCCTCTCCCTCCCCCCCCCCCCCCCGCCCCCCCTCCAGTTACCCCTAGTAACCAATCTCCCCCCCTCCAGTCCTCTTTCCCCTCCCCAGTATCCAATCTCCCCCCCCCCCAGTTACCCCCCTAGTAACCTTTCCTCCTTCCTCCCTATCTCCCCCCTCCCCAGTTACCCCTAGTATTCCCTTCGTCTCTCCTCCCTCCCCTCCCCCCCCCCCAGTTCCTCTCCCCTAGTAACCAATTCTCCCTCCCCCCCCCAGTTCCTCCTCTTCTCCCTACCCCCTAGTAACCCTCCTCTCATCTCCTCCTCCTCCCCCCCCCAGTTACCTCTCCCTCAGTAACCAATCTCCTCCTCCTTCCCCCCCCCACCTCCTGTTACCCCTAGTAACCAATCTTCTCCTCCTCCCCCCCCCCCCCCTCGTTCCTACCCCTGCGCATCTTGGGTAATCTCCAGGTCCTCCCTTTTTCCTCCCCTATCTCCTCCTCCCCCCCCCCCATTTACCCCTAGTAACCAATCTCCTCCTCCCCCCCCCCCCCCCCCCGCCCCCCCCCCAGTTACCCCTAGTAACCAATCTCCTCCTCCCCCCCCCCATTTACCCCTAGTAACCAATCTCCTCCTCCCCCCCCCCCCCAGTTACCCCTAGTAACCAATCTCCTCCTCCCCCCCCGTTACCCCTAGTAACCGATCCCCTCCCCCTCTGGGGGGGGGGGTCACATGACCGGAGTGGGCGGGGTCGGGGTACTCACCGCTCTTCCCGACTCCTCCGGCCCCTAACATGACGAGTTTGTACTCCCGGGACCCCGCCGGTCCTCCTCCCCCTCCCCCACACGAGGGCCGCCCGCCCGGCTCCATCACCTTCCCGACACACAAGATGGCGGCCAGACCCAGCTTCCTGATAGGAGGGGCCCGGGCTACGTCACCGGCCCCGCCCACCCACTCACCATGGTGACCGGAGAGGCGGGAAGAGCGCGAGTGACGTCATCCTTCCAGCCTGAGGGCGTGGCTGCCATGAGTGAGCGACCAATCAGATTCCAGAGAGGTGACAGTTCTATAAGACAGAGAGGGCGGAGCCTTCCCCGCTGTACAACCCAATCAACAGTCTTCAGGATGACTCCGCCCCTTCCCTCAGGAGGAGGTGACCGCGGGACTGATTGGACAGGAAGTGAGGTCACTCGTCTCTGATTAGACAGGAAGTGAGGTCACTGAGCTCTAATTAGACAGGAAGTGAGGCACCCCATCTCTGATTAGACAGGAAGTGAGGTCACCCGGCTCTGATTAGACAGGAAGTGAGGTCCCCCTCGGCTCTGATTGGACAGGAAGTGAGGTCACCCGGCTCTGATTAGACAGGAAGTGAGGTCCCCCTCGGCTCTGATTGGACATGAAGTGAGGTCACTCGGCTCTGATTGGACATGAAGTGAGGTCACTCGGCTCTGATTAGACAGGAAGTGAGGTCACTCGGCTCTGATTAGACAGGAAGTGAGGTCCCCCGGCTCTGATTGGACAGGAAGTGAGGTCCCCCGGCTCTGATTGGACAGGAAGTGAGGTCACTCGGCTCTGATTAGACAGGAAGTGAGGTCCCCCTTGGCTCTGATTGGACAGGAAGTGAGGTCCCCCTCGACTCTGATTGGACAGGAAGTGAGGTCCCCCTCGGCTCTGATTGGACAGGAAGTGAGGTCACCCTGGACTCTGATTGGACAGGAAGTGAGGTCACCCGGCTCTGATTAGACAGGAAGTGAGGCACCCCGACTCTGATTGGACAGGAAGTGAGGTCACACGGCTCTGATTGGACAGGAAGTAAGGTCCCCCTCGGCTCTGATTGGACAGGAAGTGAGGTCACTGGGCTCTGATTGGACAGGAAGTGAGGTCCCCCAGCTCTGATTGGACAGGAAGTGAGATTCCCCGGCTTTGATTGGACAGGAAGTGAGGTCCCCCGGCTCTGATTGGACAGGAAGTTTGGTCCCCTGGCTCTGATTAGACAGGAAGTGAGGTCACCCGGCTCTGATTAGACAGGAAGTGAGGTCCCCCTCGGCTCTGATTGGACAGGAAGTGAGGTCACTCGGCTCTGATTGGACAGGAAGTGAGGTCACCCTGGACTCTGATTGGACATGAAGTGAGGTCACTCGGCTCTGATTAGACAGGAAGTGAGGTCACTCGGCTCTGATTAGACAGGAAGTGAGGTCCCCCGGCTCTGATTGGACAGGAAGTGAGGTCCCCCGGCTCTGATTGGACAGGAAGTGAGGTCACTCGGCTCTGATTAGACAGGAAGTGAGGTCCCCCTCGGCTCTGATTGGACAGGAAGTGAGGTCCCCCTCGACTCTGATTGGACAGGAAGTGAGGTCCCCCTCGGCTCTGATTGGACAGGAAGTGAGGTCACCCTGGACTCTGATTGGACAGGAAGTGAGGTCACCCGGCTCTGATTAGACAGGAAGTGAGGCACCCCGACTCTGATTGGACAGGAAGTGAGGTCACTCGGCTCTGATTGGACAGGAAGTAAGGTCCCCCTCGGCTCTGATTGGACAGGAAGTGAGGTCACTGGGCTCTGATTGGACAGGAAGTGAGGTCCCCCAGCTCTGATTGGACAGGAAGTGAGATTCCCCGGCTTTGATTGGACAGGAAGTGAGGTCCCCCGGCTCTGATTGGACAGGAAGTGAGGTCCCCCGGCTCTGATTGGACAGGAAGTGAGGTCCCCCGGCTCTGATTGGACAGGAAGTGAGGTCACTCGGCTCTGATTAGACAGGAAGTGAGGTCCCCCGGCTCTGATTGGACAGGAAGTGAGGTCACTCGGCTCTGATTAGACAGGAAGTGAGGCACCCCGTCTCTGATTAGACAGGAAGTGAGGTCCCCCTCGGCTCTGATTGGACAGGAAGTGAGGTCACCCTCGACTCTGATTGGACAGGAAGTGAGGTCCCCCTCAGCTCTGATTGGACAGGAAGTGAGGTCACCCTGGACTCTGATTGGACAGGAAGTGAGGTCACCCGGCTCTGATTAGACAGGAAGTGAGGCACCCCGACTCTGATTGGACAGGAAGTGAGGTCACTCGGCTCTGATTGGACAGGAAGTAAGGTCCCCCTCGGCTCTGATTGGACAGGAAGTGAGGTCACTGGGCTCTGATTGGACAGGAAGTGAGGTCCCCCAGCTCTGATTGGACAGGAAGTGAGATTCCCCGGCTTTGATTGGACAGGAAGTGAGGTCCCCCCGCTCTGATTGGACAGGAAGTGAGGTCCCCCGGCTCTGATTGGACAGGAAGTGAGGTCCCCCTCGACTCTGATTGGACAGGAAGTGAGGTCCCCCTCGGCTCTGATTGGACCGGAAGTGAGGTCACCCTGGACTCTGATTGGACAGGAAGTGAGGTCCCCCTCGGCTCTGATTGGACAGGAAGTGAGGTCACCCTGGACTCTGATTGGACAGGAAGTGAGGTCACTCGGCTCTGATTGGACAGGAAGTGAGGTGGTTGGGGGGGGGTGGTGGTGGGGTGGTGGTAGGGGGGGGGGTGAGGAAGTGAGGTCCCCCTCGGCTCTGATTGGACAGGAAGTGAGGTCCCCCTCGACTCTGATTGGACAGGAAGTGAGGTCCCCCTCGACTCTGATTGGACAGGAAGTGAGGTCCCCCTCGGCTCTGATTGGACAGGAAGTGAGGTCACCCTGGACTCTGATTGGACAGGAAGTGAGGTCACCCGGCTCTGATTAGACAGGAAGTGAGGCACCCCGACTCTGATTGGACAGGAAGTGAGGTCACTCGGCTCTGATTGGACAGGAAGTAAGGTCCCCCTCGGCTCTGATTGGACAGGAAGTGAGGTCACTGGGCTCTGATTGGACAGGAAGTGAGGTCCCCCAGCTCTGATTGGACAGGAAGTGAGATTCCCCGGCTTTGATTGGACAGGAAGTGAGGTCCCCCGGCTCTGATTGGACAGGAAGTGAGGTCCCCCGGCTCTGATTGGACAGGAAGTGAGGTCCCCCGGCTCTGATTGGACAGGAAGTGAGGTCACTCGGCTCTGATTAGACAGGAAGTGAGGTCCCCCGGCTCTGATTGGACAGGAAGTGAGGTCACTCGGCTCTGATTAGACAGGAAGTGAGGCACCCCGTCTCTGATTAGACAGGAAGTGAGGTCCCCCTCGGCTCTGATTGGACAGGAAGTGAGGTCACCCTGGACTCTGATTGGACAGGAAGTGAGGTCCCCTGGCTCTGATTGGACAGGAATTGGGGTCCCCTGGCTCAGATTGGACAGGAAGTGGGGTCCATAGAGATCATCTGAGATCTTCTGGCTTCCTATATAATAGAGATCATTGGAGACATATGCATGGATAAACACGACCTTGTAACACTAACGAGTCACATGACACCGGGGGAGGGAAATGGCTAATTGGGCCCAATTTGGACATTTTCCCTTAGGGGTGTACTGACTTTTGTTGCCAGCGTTTTAGACATTAATGGCTGTGTGTTATACAAGCTGTACAACTCACTACTTTACATTGTAGACAAGTGTCATTTCTTCAGTGTTGTCACATGAATGTCACTGAGGGGTGTACTTACTTTTGTCAGATACTGTATATAATAACAATAATAAATGTACCGCTCTGATCCTGACTGCGGTCGGATGATGTCATGCGTTCGGATTGCAGTCGGATGATGTCATGCGTTCGGATTGCAGTCGGATGATGTCATGCGTTCGGATTGCAGTCGGATGATGTCATGCGGTCGGATGATGTCATACAGTCGGGGACAGATCACACCAGACTCCACACGAGTGAATCAGTTTTTATTGTGAGTAAACAAATCCAGGAAAGGTAAGTTAGCATAGTACATAGTAGTGCTGCACAGAGGTACGCATAGTGTTTATATCACAAGAACGGGGGAGGGGGAGGTAGGATCCCGCGGGATCTCCCATAATAGCAGAATATTGCAGGATTCCAGGATGATCTCCCCTCCCTGCACACATCTCCACTGACTGCATAATAGTCCGGGGCCCCCCGGGAACCGCACACAGGAGGGGCCACACCCAGCTTGGCACAGACATCACACCAGAATAATCTACACCGCAGAGATCCCGGATCTACACCGCACAAATCCCGGATCCACACCCAGCTTGGCACAGACATCACACCAGAATAATCTACACCGCACAAATCCCGGATCCACACCGCACAGATCCTGGATCCACACCGCACAGATCCCGGATCTACACCGCACACATCCCGGATCCTCACCGAACAGATCCCGGATCTACACCGCACACATCCCAGGTCTACACCGCACACATCCCAGATCCACACCGCACAGATCCCGGATCCACACCGCACAGATCCCGGATCTACACCGCACACATCCCGGATCCACACCGCACAGATCCCGGATCTACACCGCACACATCCCGGATCCACACCGCACAGATCCCGGATCCACACCGCACACATCCCGGATCTACACCGCACACATCCCGGATCCACACCGCACAGATCCCGGATCTACACCGCACACATCCCGGATCCACACCGCACAGATCCCGGATCCACACCGCACAGATCCCGGATCTACACCGCACACATCCCGGATCCACACCGCACAGATCCCGGATCTACACCGCACAGATCCCGGATCTACACCGCACACATCCCGGATCCACACCGCACAGATCCCGGATCTACACCGCACACATCCCGGATCCACATCGCACAGATCCCGGATCCACACCGCACAGATCCCAGATCTACACCGCACACATCCCGGATCTACACCGCACACATCCCGGATCCACACCGCACAGATCCCAGATCGGTGTGAGGGGATTACAGAAAGATCTGATCGGTGTGAGGGGGTTAAAGAGGGATCGGTGTGGGGGATTACAATCGGTGTGAGGAGATTACAGAGAGATCTGATCGGTGTGAGGAGATTACAGAGAGATCTGATCGGTGTGAGGAGATTACAGAGAGATCTGATCGGTGTGAGGAGATTACAGAGAGATCTGATCGGTGTGAGGAGATTACGGAGAGATCTGATCGGTGTGAGGAGATTACAGAGAGATCTGATCGGTGTGAGGAGATTACAGAGAGATCTGATCGGTGTGAGGAGATTACAGAGAGATCTGATCGGTGTGAGGAGATTACAGAGAGATCTGATCGGTGTGAGGAGATTACAGAGAGATCTGATCGGTGTGAGGTGATTACAGAGAGATCTGATCGGTGTGAGGGGATTACGGAGAGATCTGATCGGTGTGAGGAGATTACAGAGAGATCTGATCTGTGTGAGGAGATTACAGAGAGATCTGATCGGTGTGAGGAGATTACAGAGAGATCTGATCGGTGTGAGGAGATTACAGAGAGATCTGATCGGTGTGAGGGATTACAGAGAGATCTGATCGGTGTGAGGAGATTACAGAGAGATCTGATCGGTGTGAGAGATTACAGAAAGATCTGATCGGTGTGAAGAGATTACAGAGAGATCTGATCGGTGTGAGGAGATTACAGAGAGATCTGATCGGTGTGAGGAGATTACAGAGAGATCTGATCGGTGTGAGGGGATTACAGAGAGATCTGATCGGTGTGAGGAGATTACAGAGAGATCTGATCGGTGTGAGGGGATTACAGAGAGATCTGATCGGTGTGAGGAGATTACAGAGAGATCTGATCGGTGTGAGGAGATTACAGAGAGATCTGATCGGTGTGAGGAGATTACAGAGAGATCTGATCGGTGTGAGGGATTACAGAGGGATCTGATCGGTGTGAGGGGATTACAGAGAGATCTGATCGGTGTGAGGGGATTACAGAGAGATCTGATCGGTGTGAGGGGATTACAGAGAGATCTGATCGGTGTGAGGGGATTACAGAGAGATCTGATCGGTGTGAGGGGATTACAGAGAGATCTGATCGGTGTGAGGGATTACAGAGAGATCTGATCGGTGTGAGGAGATTACAGAGAGATCTGATCGGTGTGAGGAGATTACAGAGAGATCTGATCGGTGTGAGGAGATTACAGAGAGATCTGATCGGTGTGAGGAGATTACAGAGAGATCTGATCGGTGTGAGGGGATTACAGAGAGATCTGATCGGTGTGAGGAGATTACAGAGAGATCTGATCGGTGTGAGGAGATTACAGAGAGATCTGATCGGTGTGAGAGATTACAGAGAGATCTGATCGGTGTGAAGAGATTACAGAGAGATCTGATCGGTGTGAGGAGATTACAGAGATATCTGATCGGTGTGAGGAGATTACAGAGAGATCTGATCGGTGTGAGGGATTACAGAGAGATCTGATCGGTGTGAGGAGAATACAGAGAGATCTGATCGGTGTGAGGAGAATACAGAGAGATCTGATCGGTGTGAGGGGATTACAGAGAGATCTGATCGGTGTGAGGAGATTACGGAGAGATCTGATCGGTGTGAGGAGATTACAGAGAGATCTGATCTGTGTGAGGAGATTACAGAGAGATCTGATCGGTGTGAGGAGATTACAGAGAGATCTGATCGGTGTGAGGAGATTACAGAGAGATCTGATCGGTGTGGGGGATTACAGAGAGATCTGATCGGTGTGAGGGGATTACGGAGAGATCTGATCGGTGTGAGGAGATTACAGAGAGATCTGATCTGTGTGAGGAGATTACAGAGAGATCTGATCGGTGTGAGGAGATTACAGAGAGATCTGATCGGTGTGAGGAGATTACAGAGAGATCTGATCGGTGTGAGGGGATTACAGAGAGATCTGATCGGTGTGAGGAGATTACAGAGAGATCTGATCGGTGTGAGAGATTACAGAAAGATCTGATCGGTGTGAAGAGATTACAGAGAGATCTGATCGGTGTGAGGAGATTACAGAGAGATCTGATCGGTGTGAGGAGATTACAGAGAGATCTGATCGGTGTGAGGGGATTACAGAGAGATCTGATCGGTGTGAGGAGATTACAGAGAGATCTGATCGGTGTGAGGGGATTACAGAGAGATCTGATCGGTGTGAGGGGATTACAGAGAGATCTGATCGGTGTGAGGGGATTACAGAGAGATCTGATCGGTGTGAGGGGATTACAGAGAGATCTGATCGGTGTGAGGGATTACAGAGAGATCTGATCGGTGTGAGTGGATTACAGAGAGATCTGATCGGTGTGAGGAGATTACAGAGAGATCTGATCGGTGTGAGAGATTACAGAGAGATCTGATCGGTGTGAGAGATTACAGAGGGATCTGATCGGTGTGAGGGGATTACAGAGAGATCTGATCGGTGTGAGGGATTACAGAGAGATCTGATCGGTGTGAGGGGATTACAGAGAGATCTGATCGGTGTGAGGGATTACAGAGAGATCTGATCGGTGTGAGGGGATTACAGAGAGATCTGATCGGTGTGAGGGGATTACAGAGAGATCTGATCGGTGTGAGGAGATTACAGAGAGATCTGATCGGTGTGAGGAGATTACAGAGAGATCTGATCGGTGTGAGAGATTACAGAGAGATCTGATCGGTGTGAGGAGATTACAGAGAGATCTGATCGGTGTGAGGGGATTACAGAGAGATCTGATCGGTGTGAGGAGATTACAGAGAGATCTGATCGGTGTGAGGAGATTACAGAAAGATCTGATCGGTGTGAGAGATTACAGAGAGATCTGATCGGTGTGAAGAGATTACAGAGAGATCTGATCGGTGTGAGGAGATTACAGAGATATCTGATCGGTGTGAGGAGATTACAGAGAGATCTGATCGGTGTGAGGGGATTACAGAGAGATCTGATCGGTGTGAGGAGATTACAGAGAGATCTGATCGGTGTGAGGAGATTACAGAGAGATCTGATCGGTGTGAGGAGATTACAGAGAGATCTGATCGGTGTGAGGGGATTACAGAGAGATCTGATCGGTGTGAGGAGATTACAGAGAGATCTGATCGGTGTGAGGAGATTACGGAGAGATCTGATCGGTGTGAGATTATGGAGAGATCTGATCGGTGTGAGGGGATTACAGAGAGATCTGATCGGTGTGGGGGATTACAGAGAGATCTGATCGGTGTGAGGAGATTACTGAGAGATCTGATCGGTGTGAGGAGATTACAGAGAGATCTGATCGGTGTGAGGAGATTACAGAGAGATCTGATCGGTGTGAGGAGATTACAGAGAGATCTGATCGGTGTGAGGAGATTACAGAGAGATCTGATCGGTGTGAGGGGATTACAGAGAGATCTGATCGGTGTGAGGAGATTACAGAGAGATCTGATCGGTGTGAGAGATTACAGAGAGATCTGATCGGTGTGAGGAGATTACAGAGAGATCTGATCGGTGTGAGAGATTACAGAGAGATCTGATCGGTGTGAGGAGATTACAGAGAGATCTGATCGGTGTGAGGAGATTACAGAGAGATCTGATCGGTGTGAGGAGATTACAGAGAGATCTGATCGGTGTGAGATTACAGAGAGATCTGATCGGTGTGAGGAGATTACAGAGAGATCTGATCGGTGTGAGGAGATTACAGAGAGATCTGATCGGTGTGAGGAGATTACAGAGAGATCTGATCGGTGTGAGGAGATTACAGAGAGATCTGATCGGTGTGAGAGATTACAGAGAGATCTGATCGGTGTGAGATTACAGAGAGATCTGATCGGTGTGAGGGGATTACAGAGAGATCTGATCGGTGTGAGGAGATTACAGAGAGATCTGATCGGTGTGAGGGGATTACAGAGAGATCTGATCGGTGTGAGGGGATTACAGAGAGATCTGATCGGTGTGAGGAGATTACAGAGAGATCTGATCGGTGTGAGGGGATTACAGAGAGATCTGATCGGTGTGAGGAGATTACAGAGAGATCTGATCGGTGTGAGGGGATTACAGAGAGATCTGATCGGTGTGAAGAGATTACAGAGAGATCTGATCGGTGTGAGGAGATTACAGAGAGATCTGATCGGTGTGAGGGATTACAATTGGTGTGAGGGATTCCGATCGGTGTGAGAAATTACAATTGGTGTGAGGGATTACGATCGGTGTGAGGGATTACAATTGGTGTGAGGGATTACGATCGGTGTGAGGGATTACAGGTGATCTCATTGGTAATTGGTCTCTCTGATCTGTTGGCTTTGTACTGGATCTGTTTCTCGGGGGGGGGATGACTGAAGTGATCTGTATGAGATTATGGAGGGATCCTGTAACTAGATGGGATCTGTTTAGCACAATGAAGCTGGAATCCAGTGCCCACGTCCAATAAGGGAAGTGGGATCTGTTAAGTGACATTATTAGGAGGGATGCTTCTTGGCCTGACCTTCATTGCTCATCCCGCCGGTGTCCATCATATTCCCTGAATTCCGGATATGTCCCGATCTTACAGCTTGACACCAGTTACAATGGATCCCTCAGCCTACACAAAGATGGCCATTCATTGGCTCCTCTGAGGCGTGAGGTGTGTTTAGGACGTCCCCTGCACAACAAGCCACACCCTCCCGAATTCTTCCACACCCCATTCCTTGGGAACATCCATGGCATGGTGTGAGTTCCGGTCCTGCCACAGGGCCGGTGATTGGCTCCACGGCCCGGCCGAGGGTCCAGTTAGTATGATTAATGAGCTGGTAAATACGGGACAGGGCTATTGCTGAAAAGCGTCGCTGGGAGCGTCACCTGACACGAGAGCCTCCAACCAGCCATCTTGGACATCGATCGCCACGCTGCTTTTCCTTTGAGCTCATATATATATAGAAATATAAATAAGACACAAAGCAGGAAACACTGGGGGAGGCATCACCCTGCTAGTACAAAGGGAAAGGCGCCCAATGGCCTCCACTGGCCTCAGAGCCCTCCCCCGGGGATGACATGCACAGGGCGTCCGGACAGACAGACAGACATGGCCTGTCCACACATGCAAACACAGGAATATAGTCCATAGAGAAGAACGAATGCCATCGCCTTCTCTGGTGCTTGAGTTAGTGTTATAGTGTCCTGCAAAACATCAGAAGTCTAGAAAAGTTTGATCTACCACTAAAACGAGGGTCAACCCCTTCAGCGTTGGGCAGCGCTTCCATACGGGATGTAGGAGGTGCCGGGTCACTGGGGGGGGGTTATACAGGATTACACAAACATGGACAATCTCCTGCCCACCTTCCTTCCATCCACCGTGTTCTCCCTTCCACCCTGCTTTTCTGCCCCGCTCGGAGAAGACTCCGCCGCCCGCTAGTACTCGGTCAAGCCGTGCCACTTGGCAACCAGCTTTCGTGGGTTATCGCACACCTCCCGCCAATGTTCCATGCCGTTGGCCGTCACGCTGTGTGCCCCCAGGATGAGGCGGCCCACCACTTGGTTCTTGGTGGTGCGGTCAAAGTCGATGACCAGGAACTCGATGCTGATGTCTGGGAGGAGTTCGGAGGGGATGTCGTAGATAAAAGACTCATTGAAGACGGGGCTGAGCGTGCACTTCTTGACGTGAGTCTTCTTCTTGGCGATGCGTTTCCTTCCATAGTAAACGTTCACCTTGACGTACGGATCTGTGGAGGAGAAGAAACTCACACGTTAGACTGTTCAGGGACTGTAATGTTCAACCATCTGCATACAAATGTAATGACTTCCAGGAGAGGCCAAAGAAACTACACGGCACCTCAACATGCGGAACTCCAGACAAAAGAAAGTATGGGATGGAAATGCCAGATTCTCCACCCTGAAGGAGATCCACAAATCTACTGCCACCGGCTCCACCACATCAATCCCAGACTCAGCTCCACACCGCAAGAAACATCATTCAGTCATTCTGGTGACAAGTTCTCGCTCACCTTCTCGACAGTGCCACATACTTCTCCCTTACAGTGCCCCATACTTCTCCTTCACGGTGCCCCATACTTCTCCTTCACGATGCCCCATACTTCTCCTTCACGATGCCCCATACTTCTCCTTCACGGTGCCCCATACTTCTCCTTCACGGTGCCCCATACTTCTCCTTCACAGTGCCCCATACTTCTCCTTCACGATGCCCCATACTTCTCCTTCACGGTGCCACATACTTCTCCTTCACAGTGCCCCATACTTCTCTCTCACGGTGCCCCATACTTCTCCCTCAGAGTGCCCCATACTTCTCCTTCACAGGGCCACATACTTCTTCTTCACGATGCCCCATACTTCTCCTTCACGGTGCCACATACTTCTCTCTCACGGTGCCCCATACTTCTCCCTTACAGTGCCCCATACTTCTCCTTCACGGTGCCCCATACTTCTCATTCACAGTGCCCCATACTTCTCCTTCACGGTGCCCCATACTTCTCCTTCACTGTGCCACATACTTCTCCTTCACGGTGCCACATACTTCTCCTTCACGGTGCCAGATACTTCTCCCTCACAAGGCCCCATACTTCTCCCTCAGAGTGCCCCATACTTCTCATTCACAAGGCCACATACTTCTCCCTCACAGTGCCACATACTTCTCCCTCACAAGGCCACATACTTCTCCTTCACCGTGCCACATACTTCTCCCTCACAGTGCCACATACTTCTCCTTCACTGTACCCCATATTTCTCCTTCACAGTGCCCCATACTTCTCCCTCACAGTGCCACAAACTTCTCCCTCACTGTGCCACATACTTCTCCCTCACAGTGCCACATACTTCTCCTTCTCAGTGCCCCATACTTCTCCTTCACGGTGCCCCATACTTCTCATTCACGGTACCCCATACTTCTCCTTCACGATGCCCCATACTTCTCATTCACAGTGCCCCATACTTCTCCTTCACGATGCCCCATACTTCTCCTTCACGGTGCCACATACTTCTCTCTCACGGTGCCCCATACTTCTCCTTCACAGTGCCCCATACTTCTCCTTCACGATGCCCCATACTTCTCCTTCACGGTGCCACATACTTCTCCTTCACGGTACCACATACTTCTCCTTCACGGTACCCCATACTTCTCCTTAACGGTGTCCCATACTTCTCCCTTACGGTGCCACATACTTCTCATTCACAGTGCCCCATACTTCTCCTTCACGGTGCCCCATACTTCTCCTTCACGGTGCCCCATACTTCTCCTTCACGGTGCCCCATACTTCTCTTTCACGGTGCCAGATACTTCTCCCTCACAAGGCCCCATACTTCTCCCTCAGAGTGCCCCATACTTCTCCCTCACAAGGCCACATACTTCTCCTTCACCGTGCCCCATACTTCTCCTTCACGGTACCCCATACTTCTCCTTCACCGTGCCCCATACTTCTCCTTCACTGTACCCCATATTTCTCCTTCACAGTGCCCCATACTTCTCCCTCAAAGTGCCACAAACTTCTCCCTCAAAGTGCCACAAACTTCTCCCTCAAAGTGCCACATACTTCTCCCTCACAGGGCCACATACTTCTCCCTTTACAAGGCCACATACTTCTCCCTCACAGTGCCACATACTTCTCCTTCTCGGTGCCCCATACTTCTCCTTCACGGTGCCCCATACTTCTCATTCACGGTACCCCATACTTCTCCTTCACGATGCCCCATACTTCTCCTTCACGGTGCCACATACTTCTCTCTCACGGTGCCCCATACTTCTCTTTCACAGTGCCCCATACTTCTCATTCACGGTACCCCATACTTCTCCTTCACGATGCCCCATACTTCTCCTTCACGGTGCCACATACTTCTCCTTCACGGTGCCCCATACTTCTCTTTCACAGGGCCACATACTTCTCCTTCACAGGGCCACATACTTCTCTCTCACGGTGCCACATACTTCTCCCTCACAGGGCCACATACTTCTCCCTCACAGTGCCACATACTTCTCCTTCACACGGCCACATACTTCTCCCTCAAAGTGCCACAAACTTCTCCCTCACAGGGCCACATACTTCTCCCTTTACAAGGCCACATACTTCTCCCTCACAGTGCCACATACTTCTCCTTCTCAGTGCCCCATACTTCTCCTTCACGGTGCCCCATACTTCTCCTTCACGATGCCCCATACTTCTCCTTCACCGTGCCACATACTTCTCTCTCACGGTGCCCCATACTTCTCCTTCACAGTGCCCCATACTTCTCCTTCACGATGCCCCATACTTCCCCTTCACGGTGCCACATACTTCTCCTTCACGGTACCACATACTTCTCCTTCACGGTACCCCATACTTCTCCTTAACGGTGTCCCATACTTCTCCCTTACGGTGCCACATACTTCTCATTCACAGTGCCCCATACTTCTCCTTCACGGTGCCCCATACTTCTCCTTCACGGTGCCACATACTTCTCCTTCACGGTGCCACATACTTCTCCTTCACGGTGCCCCATACTTCTCTTTCACGGTGCCACATACTTCTCCTTCACGGTGCCAGATACTTCTCCCTCACAAGGCCCCATACTTCTCCCTCAGAGTGCCCCATACTTCTCCCTCACAAGGCCACATACTTCTCCCTCACAAGGCCACATACTTCTCCCTCACGGTGCCACATACTTCTCCTTCACAGCGCCAAATTCTTCTCCATTACAGTGCCACATACTTCTCCTTCACAGGGCCACATACTTCTCTTTCACAGTGCCACATACTTCTCCTTCACAGTGCCACATACTTCTCCCTCACAAGGCCACATACTTCTCCTTCACAAGGCCACATACTTCTCCTTCACAGTGCCACATACTTCTCCTTCACAAGGCCACATACTTCTCCTTCACAAGGCCACATACTTCTCCCTCACAGTGCCACATACTTCTCCTTCACAGTGCCACATACTTCTCCCTCACAGTGCCACATACTTCTCCCTCACAGTGCCACATACTTCTCCATCACAGTGCCACATACTTCTCCCTCACAGTGCCACATACTTCTCCTCCCTCACAGTGCCACATACTTCTCCCTCACAAGGCCACATACTTCTCCTTCACAGGGCCACATACTTCTCCTTCACAGTGCCACATACTTCTCCTTCACAGTGCCACATACTTCTCCTTCACAAGGCCACATACTTCTCCCTCACAGTGCCACATACTTCTCCCTCACAGTGCCACATACTTCTCCTTCACAGGCCACATACTTCTCCTTCACAGTGCCACATACTTCTCCTTCACAAGGCCACATACTTCTCCCTCACAGTGCCACATACTTCTCCTTCAAAAGGCCACATACTTCTCCTTCACAGTGCCACATACTTCTCCCTCACAGTGCCACATACTTCCCCCTCACAGTGCCACATACTTCTCCCTCACAGTGCCACATACTTCTCCCTCACAGTGCCACATACTTCTCCCTCACAGTGCCACATACTTCTCCCTCACAGTGCCACATACTTCTCCTTCACAGTGCCACATACTTCTCCTTCACAGTGCCACATACTTCTCCCTCACAGGGCCACATATCTCTCCCACCTAATCCCACAAGCAACATCTATATGACCTGCTGTATCCTGCCCTATCATTGTTATTTGGGGGAGGGGTATAAATGGGTGACATCATTGCGGACACATTTTGAAAAGTGCAGGCCAGGCCCGAGCTGGGGTCATGGTAATACTACCTAAGAAGTTGCTGACCTGGAACAAGCAAGCTGCCAGCGAAAGTCTGACCTTTCATCCTGCATCAATGCCTGAATTCTGCACCATTAAATTGCCAGCAATGGCTGCTCCCAGTGATTCCCTTTAACCTTGCAGTTGTCTGATTGGCTGGAGTGCAGGGGGTAGAAGGTAAGTACAGTGACTCTGCCCTAGAATGGATAAATAGCTGCTACCTGACAGTCCGGTGATGTCCACCCTCGGAAGGTGTTTGGCCTTCAGCACAACAACGGTCATCCTCTGTGCCACGGGCTGGTAAGAGAGCGATACCTGCAACTCGCCCCGACTCATGCACTTCTGTGGAGGGAAGGACGGCAATTACAATGGTGGCTACAGCCAGAGCCGTCTTAATAGCATCATGGGCCCCTGGGCAAAGCAATGCACTGGGGCCCCTACTAACCTTCCACAATTTACGCACCTTCTCTCAAGAATTAACGTATAAATAGATGATAGAATTAAACATATATTTATTAGTACTTTCACTAAAATCTATTTTAAACAAGAAGAAAACATGTAATAAATCAAAGACTACAAAGGGCATAGTACAGGTGGACAGACGGAAAGGAACAGTCCGGGGGGGGGGGGGGCACAATACTGGGATAAGGAGGACACAATACAGGATTCGGGATGTGGCCATCCCAGGACAGCTTAGTAAAAAGTGTAACAGTCCTGCCAAATTCAAGGCAGTTGGCAAGTATGATATAATACAAGATTATGGTGGGGCCCCTATGCACCTGGGGCCCCCCCAGCAGTGCCCATGCATTAAGATGGCCCTGGCTACAACCTGATTTCCAACCTGCGAGCTTCTGGCGTTGAAGAACCTCCAATGTTCCTGAAGATGGGCTTCAAGGATCTCACTAGACATGTGGGGCTCAGGAGTGATCTGGCATTGTGTTAACCTGGAGGTGAAGAACCCCCAATGTTCCTGAAGATGGGCATCAAGGATCTCACTAGACATGTGGGGCTCAGGAGTGATCTGACATTGTGTTAACCTGGAGATGAAGAACCTCCAATGTTCCTGAAGATGGGCTTCAAGGATCTCACTAGACGTGTGGGGCTCAGGAGTGATCTGGCATTGTGTTAACCTGGAGATGAAGAACCTCCAATGTTCCTGAAGATGGGCTTCAATGATCTCACTAGACATGTGGGGCTCAGGAGTGATCTGGCATTGTGTTAACCTGGAGGTGAAGAACCTCCAATGTTCCTGAAGATGGGCTTCAAGGATCTCACTAGACGTGTGGGGCTCAGGAGTGATCTGGCATTGTGTTAACCTGGAGATGAAGAACCTCCAATGTTCCTGAAGATGGGCTTCAAGGATCTCACTAGACATGTGGGGCTCAGGAGTGATCTGGCATTGTGTTAACCTGGAGGTGAAGAACCTCCAATGTTCCTGAAGATGGGCTTCAAGGATCTCACTAGACATGTGGGGCTCAGGAGTGATCTGTCATTGTGTTAACCTGGAGATGAAGAACCTCCAATGTTCCTGAAGATGGGCTTCAAGGATCTCACTAGACATGTGGGGCTCAGGAGTGATCTGACATTGTGTTAACCTGGAGATGAAGAACCCCCAATGTTCCTGAAGATGGTCTTCAATGATCTCACTAGACATGTGGGGCTCAGGAGTGATCTGGCATTGTGTTAACCTGGAGGTGAAGAACCCCCAATGTTCCTGAAGATGGGCTTCAAGGATCTCACTAGACATGTGGGGCTCAGGAGTGATCTGGCATTGTGTTAACCTGGAGGTGAAGAACCCCCAATGTTCCTGAAGATGGGCTTCAATGATCTCACTAGACATGTGGGGCTCAGGAGTGATCTCGCATTGTGTTAACCTGGAGATGAAGAACCCCCAATGTTCCTGAAGATGGGCTTCAAGGATCTCACTATACATGTGGGGCTCAGGAGTGATCTGACATTGTGTTAACCTGGAGATGAAGAACCTCCAATGTTCCTGAAGATGGGCTTCAAGGATCTCACTAGACATGTGGGGCTCAGGAGTGATCTGGCATTGTGTTAACCTGGAGATGAAGAACCCCCAATGTTCCTGAAGATGGGCTTCAAGGATCTCACTAGACCTGTGGGGCTCAGGAGTGATCTGATATTGTGTTAACCTGGAGGTGAAGAACCCCCCATGTTCCTGAAGATGGGCTTCAAGGATCTCACTAGACACGTGGGGCTCAGGAGTGATCTGGCATTGTGTTAACCTGGAGGTGAAGAACCCCCCATGTTCCTGAAGATGGGCTTCAAGGATCTCACTAGACACGTGGGGCTCAGGAGTGATCTGACATTGTGTTAACCTGGAGATGAAGAACCTCCAATGTTCCTGAAGATGGGCTTCAAGGATCTCACTAGACATGTGGGGCTCAGGAGTGATCTGACATTGTGTTAACCTGGAGGTGAAGAACCCCCAATGTTCCTGAAGATGGGCTTCAAGGATCTCACTAGACGTGTGGGGCTCAGGAGTGATCTGACATTGTGTTAACCTGGAGATGAAGAACCTCAATGTTCCTGAAGATGGGCTTCAAGGATCTCACTAGACATGTGGGGCTCAGGAGTGATCTGACATTGTGTTAACCTGGAGGTGAAGAACCCCCCATGTTCCTGAAGATGGGCTTCAAGGATCTCACTAGACACGTGGGGCTCAGGAGTGATCTGGCATTGTGTTAACCTGGAGGTGAAGAACCCCCCATGTTCCTGAAGATGAGCTTCAATGATCTCACTAGACATGTGGGGCTCAGGAGTGATCTGGCATTGTGTTAACCTGGAGATGAAGAACCCCCAATGTTCCTGAAGATGGGCTTCAAGGATCTCACTAGACATGTGGGGCTCAGGAGTGATCTGACATTGTGTTAACCTGGAGATGAAGAACCCCCAATGTTCCTGAAGATGGGCTTCAAGGATCTCACTAGACATGTGGGGCTCAGGAGTGATCTGATATTGTGTTAACCTGGAGGTGAAGAACCCCCCATGTTCCTGAAGATGGGCTTCAAGGATCTCACTAGACACGTGGGGCTCAGGAGTGATCTGGCATTGTGTTAACCTGGAGGTGAAGAACCCCCCATGTTCCTGAAGATGGGCTTCAAGGATCTCACTAGACACGTGGGGCTCAGGAGTGATCTGACATTGTGTTAACCTGGAGATGAATAACCTCCAATGTTCCTGAAGATGGGCTTCAAGGATCTCACTAGACATGTGGGGCTCAGGAGTGATCTGACATTGTGTTAACCTGGAGGTGAAGAACCCCCCATGTTCCTGAAGATGGGCTTCAAGGATCTCACTAGACATGTGGGGCTCAGGAGTGATCTGGCATTATGTTAACCTGGAGATGAAGAACCACCAATGTTCCTGAAGATGGGCTTTAAGGATCTCACTAGACACGTGGGGCTCAGGAGTGATCTGGCATTGTGTTAACCTGGAGGTGAGGAACCCCCAATGTTCCTGAAGATGGGCTTCAAGGATCTCACTAGACATGTGGGGCTCAGGAGTGATCTGGCATTGTGTTAACCTGGAGATGAATAACCTCCAATGTTCCTGAAGATGGGCTTCAAGGATCTCACTAGACATGTGGGGCTCAGGAGTGATCTGACATTGTGTTAACCTGGAGATGAAGAACCCCCAATGTTCCTGAAGATGGGCTTTAAGGATCTCACTAGACACGTGGGGCTCAGGAGTGATCTGGCATTGTGTTAACCTGGAGATGAAGAACCCCCATTGTTCCTGAAGATGGGCTTCAAGGATCTCACTAGACATGTGGGGCTCAGGAGTGATCTGGCATTGTGTTAACCTGGAGATGAAGAACCACCAATGTTCCTGAAGATGGGCTTCAAGGATCTCACTAGACATGTGGGGCTCAGGAGTGATCTGGCATTGTGTTAACCTGGAGATGAAGAACCTCCAATGTTCCTGAAGATGGGCTTTAAGGATCTCCCTAGACACGTGGGATCAGGAGTGATCTGGCATTGTGTTAACCTGGAGATGAAGAACCCCCAATGTTCCTGAAGATGGGCTTCAAGGATCTCAGTAGACATGTGGGGCTCAGGAGTGATCTGGCATTGTGTTAACCTGGAGATGAAGAACCTCCAATGTTCCTGAAGATGGGCTTTAAGGATCTCACTAGACACGTGGGGCTCAGGAGTGATCTGGCATTGTGTTAACCTGGAGATGAAGAACCACCAATGTTCCTGAAGATGGGCTTCAAGGATCTCACTAGACATGTGGGGCTCAGGAGTGATCTGGCATTGTGTTAACCTGGAGATGAAAAACCTCCAATGTTCCTGAAGATGGGCTTCAAGGATCTCACTAGACATGTGGGGCTCAGGAGTGATCTGGCATTGTGTTAACCTGGAGATGAAGAACCTCCATTGTTCCTGAAGATGGGCTTCAAGGATCTCAGTAGACATGTGGGGCTCAGGAGTGATCTGGCATTGTGTTAACCTGGAGATGAAGAACCTCCAATGTTCCTGAAGATGGGCTTCAAGGATCTCACTAGACATGTGGGGCTCAGGAGTGATCTGGCATTGTGTTAACCTGGAGATGAAGAACCTCCAATGTTCCTGAAGATGGGCTTCAAGGATGTCACTAGACATGTGGGGCTCAGAAGTGATCTGGCATTGTGTTAACCTGGAGTTGAAGAACCCCCAATGTTCCTGAAGATGGGCTTCAAGGATCTCACTAGACATGTGGGGCTCAGGAGTGATCTGGCATTGTGTTAACCTGGAGATGAAGAACCACCAATGTTCCTGAAGATGGGCTTCAAGGATCTCACTAGACATGTGGGGCTCAGGAGTGATCTGACATTGTGTTAACCTGGAGATGAAGAACCTCCAATGTTCCTGAAGATGGGCTTTAAGGATCTCACTAGACATGTGGGGCTCAGGAGTGATCTGGCATTGTGTTAACCTGGAGATGAAGAACCCCCAATGTTCCTGAAGATGGGCTTCAAGGATCTCACTAGACATGTGGGGCTCAGGAGTGATCTGACATTGTGTTAACCTGGAGATGAAGAACCTCCAATGTTCCTGAAGATGGGCTTTAAGGATCTCACTAGACATGTGGGGCTCAGGAGTGATCTGACATTGTGTTAACCTGGAGATGAAGAACCTCCAATGTACCTGAAGATGGCTTCAAGGATCTCACTAGACATGTGGGGCTCAGGAGTGATCTGGCATTGTGTTAACCTGGAGATGAAGAACCTCCAATGTTCCTGAAGATGGGCTTCAAGGATCTCACTAGACATGTGGGGCTCAGGAGTGATCTGGCATTGTGTTAACCTGGAGATGAAGAACCCCCAACGTTCCTGAAGATGAGCTTCAAGGATCTCACTAGACACGTGGGGCTCAGGAGTGATCTGATATTGTGTTAACCTGGAGATGAAGAAATCCCCCCCATGTTCCTGAAGATGGGCTTCAAGGATCTCACTAGACATGTGGGGCTCAGGAGTGATCTGGCATTGTGTTAACCTGGAGGTGAAGAACCCCCAATGTTCCCGAAGATGGGCTTCAAGGATCTCACTAGACATGTGGGGCTCAGGAGTGATCTGGCATTGTGTTAACCTGGAGATGAAGAACCCCCAATGTTCCTGAAGATGGGCTACAAGGATCTCACTAGACATGTGGGGCTCAGGAGTGATCTGGCATTGTGTTAACCTGGAGATGAAGAACCTCCAATGTTCCTGAAGATGGGCTACAAGGATCTCACTAGACATGTGGGGCTCAGGAGTGATCTGGCATTATGTTAACCTGGAGATGAAGAACCTCCAATGTTCCTGAAGATGGGCTTCAAGGATCTCACTAGACATGTGGGGCTCAGGAGTGATCTGGCATTGTGTTAACCTGGAGGTGAAGAACCCCCCATGTTCCCGAAGATGGGCTTCAAGGATCTCACTAGACATGTGGGGCTCAGGAGTGATCTGGCATTGTGTTAACCTGGAGATGAAGAACCCCCAATGTTCCTGAAGATGGGCTTCAAGGATCTCACTAGACATGTGGGGCTCAGGAGTGATCTGGCATTGTGTTAACCTGGAGATGAAGAACCTCCAATGTTCCTGAAGATGGGCTTCAGGGATCTCACTAGACATGTGGGGCTCAGGAGTGATCTGGCATTGTTTTAACCTGGAGATGAAGAACCCCCAATGTTCCTGAAGATGGGCATCAAGGATCTCACTAGACATGTGGGGCTCAGGAGTGATCTGGCATTCTGTTAACCTGGAGGTGAGGAACCCCCAATGTTCCTGAAGATGGGCTTCAAGGATCTCACTAGACATGTGGGGCTCAGGAGTGATCTGACATTGTGTTAACCTGGAGATGAAGAACCCCCAATGTTCCTGAAGATGGGCTTCAAGGATCTCACTAGACATGTGGGGCTCAGGAGTGATCTGGCATTGTGTTAACCTGGAGATGAAGAACCCCCAACGTTCCTGAAGATGGGCTTCAATGATCTCACTAGACATGTGGGGCTCAGGAGTGATCTGGCATTGTGTTAACCTGGAGATGAAGAACCCCCAACGTTCCTGAAGATGGGCTTCAATGATCTCACTAGACATGTGGGGCTCAGGAGTGATCTGGCATTGTGTTAACCTGGAGGTGAGGAACCTCCAATGTTCCTGAAGATGGGCTTCAAGGATCTCACTAGACACGTGGGGCTCAGGAGTGATCTGGCATTGTGTTAACCTGTAGATGAAGAAATCCCCCCCATGTTCCTGAAGATGGGCTTCAAGGATCTCACTAGACATGTGGGGCTCAGGAGTGATCTGGCATTGTGTTAACCTGGAGGTGAAGAACCCCCAATGTTCCCGAAGATGGGCTTCAAGGATCTCACTAGACATGTGGGGCTCAGGAGTGATCTGGCATTGTGTTAACCTGGAGATGAAGAACCCCCAATGTTCCTGAAGATGGGCTTCAATGATCTCACTAGACATGTGGGGCTCAGGAGTGATCTGGCATTGTGTTAACCTGGAGATGAAGAACCTCCAATGTTCCTGAAGCTGGGCTTCAAGGATCTCACTAGACATGTGGGGCTCAGGAGTGATCTGGCATTATGTTAACCTGGAGATGAAGAACCTCCAATGTTCCTGAAGATGGGCTTCAAGGATCTCACTATACATGTGGGGCTCAGGAGTGATCTGGCATTGTGTTAACCTGGAGGTGAAGAACCCCCAATGTTCCCGAAGATGGGCTTCAAGGATCTCACTAGACATGTGGGGCTCAGGAGTGATCTGGCATTGTGTTAACCTGGAGGTGAAGAACCTCCAATGTTCCTGAAGATGGGCTTCAGGGATCTCACTAGACATGTGGGGCTCAGGAGTGATCTGGCATTGTTTTAACCTGGAGATGAAGAACCCCCAATGTTCCTGAAGATGGGCTTCAAGGAACTCACTAGACATGTGGGGCTCAGGAGTGATCTGGCATTATGTTAACCTGGAGGTGAGGAACCCCCAATGTTCCTGAAGATGGGCTTCAAGGATCTCACTAGACATGTGGGGCTCAGGAGTGATCTGACATTGTGTTAACCTGGAGATGAAGAACCCCCAATGTTCCTGAAGATGGGCTTCAAGGATCTCACTAGACATGTGGGGCTCAGGAGTGATCTGGCATTGTGTTAACCTGGAGATGAAGAACCCCCAACGTTCCTGAAGATGGGCTTCAATGATCTCACTAGACATGTGGGGCTCAGGAGTGATCTGGCATTGTGTTAACCTGGAGGTGAGGAACCTCCAATGTTCCTGAAGATGGGCTTCAATGATCTCACTAGACATGTGGGGCTCAGGAGTGATCTGGCATTGTGTTAACCTGGAGGTGAGGAACCCCCAATGTTCCTGAAGATGGGCTTCAAGGATCTCACTAGACATGTGGGGCTCAGGAGTGATCTGGCATTGTGTTAACCTGGAGATGAAGAAATTCCCCCCATGTTCCTGAAGATGGGCTTCAAGGATCTCACTAGACAGAGTGATCTGGCATTGTTGCCCCAGAGGTGAACCCCCACCCCCCCATATTCCTGAAGATGGGCTTCAAGGATCTCACTAGACATGTGGGGCTCAGGAGTGATCTGGCATGGTGTTAACCTGGAGATGAAGAACCTCCAATGTTCCTGAAGATGGTCTTCAATGATCTCACTAGACACGTGGGGCTCAGGAGTGATCTGGCATTGTGTTAACCTGGCGGTGAAGAACCCCCAATGTTCCCGAAGATGGGCTTCAAGGATCTCACTAGACATGTGGGGCTCAGGAGTGATCTGACATTGTGTTAACCTGGAGATGAAGAACCCCCAATGTTCCTGAAGATGGGCTTCAAGGATCTCACTAGACATGTGGGGCTCAGGAGTGATCTGGCATTGTGTTAACCTGGAGATGAAGAACCTCCAATGTTCCTGGAGATGAAGGCTTCAAGGATCTCACTAGACATGTGGGGCTCAGGAGTGATCTGACATTGTGTTAACCTGGAGATGAAGAACCCCCAATGTTCCTGAAGATGGGCTTCAAGGATCTCACTAGACATGTGGGGCTCAGGAGTGATCTGGCATTGTGTTAACCTGGAGATGAAGAACCCCCAATGTTCCTGAAGATGGGCTTCAGGGATCTCACTAGACATGTGGGGCTCAGGAGTGATCTGGCATTGTTTTAACCTGGAGATGAAGAACCCCCAATGTTCCTGAAGATGGGCTTCAAGGATCTCACTAGACACGTGGGGCTCAGGAGTGATCTGGCATTGTGTTAACCTGGAGATGAAGAACCCCCAATGTTCCTGAAGATGGGCTTCAAGGATCTCACTAGACGTGTGGGGCTCAGGAGTGATCTGGCATTGTGTTAACCTGGAGATGAAGAACCTCCAATGTTCCTGATGATGGGCTTCAAGGATCTCACTAGACATGTGGGGGTCAGGAGTGATCTGGCATTGTGTTAACCTGGAGGTGAAGAACCCCCAATGTTCCTGAAGATGGGCTTCAAGGATCTCACTAGACATGTGGGGCTCAGGAGTGATCTGGCATTGTGTTAACCTGGAGATGAAGAACCTCCAATGTTCCTGAAGATGGGCTTCAAGGATCTCACTAGACATGTGGGGCTCAGGAGTGATCTGGCATTGTGTTAACCTGGAGATGAAGAACCCCCAATGTTCCTGAAGATGGGCTTCAAGGATCTCACTAGACATGTGGGGCTCAGGAGTGATCTGGCATTGTTTTAACCTGGAGATGAAGAACCCCCAATGTTCCTGAAGATGGGCTTCAAGGATCTCACTAGACACGTGGGGCTCAGGAGTGATCTGGCATTGTGTTAACCTGGAGATGAAGAACCCCCAATGTTCCTGAAGATGGGCTTCAAGGATCTCACTAGACGTGTGGGGCTCAGGAGTGATCTGGCATTCTGTTAACCTGGAGATGAAGAACCTCCAATGTTCCTGAAGATGGGCTTCAAGGATCTCACTAGACATGTGGGGGTCAGGAGTGATCTGGCATTGTGTTAACCTGGAGGTGAAGAACCCCCAATGTTCCTGAAGATGGGCTTCAAGGATCTCACTAGACATGTGGGGCTCAGGAGTGATCTGGCATTGTGTTAACCTGGCGATGAAGAACCTCCAATGTTCCTGAAGATGGGCTTCAAGGATCTCACTAGACATGTGGGGCTCAGGAGTGATCTGGCATTGTGTTAACCTGGAGATGAAGAACCCCCAATGTTCCTGAAGATGGGCTTCAAGGATCTCACTAGACATGTGGGGCTCAGGAGTGATCTGGCATTGTGTTAAGCTAGAGGTGAGGAACCCCCAATGTTCCTGAAGATGGGCTTCAAGGATCTCACTAGACATGTGGGGCTCAGGAGTGATCTGGCATTGTGTTAACCTGGAGGTGAAGAACCCCCAATGTTCCTGAAGATGGGCTTCAAGGATGTCACTAGACATGTGGGGCTCAGGAGTGATCTGGCATTGTTGCCCCAGAGGTGAACCCCCCCCATATTCCTGAAGATGGGCTTCAAGGATCTCACTAGACATGTGGGGGTCAGGAGTGATCTGGCATTGTTGCCCCAGAGGTGAAACCCCCCCCCCCCCTATATTCCTGAAGATGTGGGGATCGTATAATAGACTCCATGTACAAGGACTTACCTGAATGTTCCTTTTGGAGATCTCCCTGGTTAGCTGCACCTTGCCGGTGCTGGGGTCCACACCGGCCAGCGGCACCATCACCTCTCCAATGACATCATCTCGAGAGAAGCGGTCAAAGCTCAAGACGAGGAAGTGAAGGACGAGGTCCTGGAGCTGGCTGTAGGGGATACCATAAAACGTGAAGGTTTCATCAAAGATGGGATTGAGGGTCTTCCTCAGAACCCGAGTCTTCACCCGATGTTTCTTGTCTGGCAGGATAGTCATCTTAATGTACGGGTCAGAACCATGGGACTGTTCATCCATCACCGGTAGATCGTGGGCCTCCTGTATGGTGACCACCAGAGCTTTCTTCGGGAAGTTATAATCTACAGAAAGGGTCAGAGTCCCGAGGGTCACGTCTTCATCAGGGGAGGATGGAGATGAAGTCTTCCCGCCGCTGGAGGTCAGGCTTGGGCTCACTTCCTCCCCGTAGTTCATAGTAATGGGCAGCTGGTTGGCGGGTGTAGCGGTGGCCAGGCCATTCGGACCTTTCTCTGAGGTCATCAGACCCACCTCCACATTGTCCAGCGAGACACTTCCCGCCCGCGGGTTCTCCGCATCCACCGCCTGTTTGTCTTTGCGGATCTTCAGATCTTTCTTCTTATTGCTCAGCGTCTCGGGGTAGATACTGATCCCCTTCAGCATGTGGATGAACTTGTATGGAGGATTCTTGTGTTTCTTCTCCACCCGACTCACACAACAACTCCAGATAAAGATGGTGACCGACACCGACACCACCAAGATGGCCGCCCCAAGGAAGCCCGCCGCGATGGGCGACATGTCTGCAAGACAAATGGAGACCGGACATTGCTGACTGTGTGATCAAAGACTAGAGAACCGGGAAACGGCTTAACCATGGCCGGTACACTGACCTCTCCGTACACTGACCTCTCCGTACACAGACCTCTCCAAGCACTGACCTCACCCTCCGACCTCCCCTCCTGACCTCTCCGTACACTGACCTCTCTGTACACCGACCTCTCCATACACTGACCTCTCCGTACACTGACCTCTCCGTACACTGACCTCACCGTACACTGACCTCTCCGTACACTGACCTCTCCAAGCACTGACCTCACCCTCCGACCTCCCCTCCTGACCTCTCCGTACACTGACCTCTCTGTACACCGACCTCTCCATACACTGACCTCTCCGTACACTGACCTCTCCGTACACTGACCTCTCCAAGCACTGACCTCACCCTCCGACCTCTCCGTACACTGACCTCTCTGTACACCGACCTCTCCATACACTGACCTCTCCGTACACTGACCTCTCCGTACACTGACCTCTCCAAGCACTGACCTCACCCTCCGACCTCTCCGTACACTGACCTCTCCGTACACTGACCTCTCCGTACACCGACCTCTCCAAACCCTGACCTCACCCTTCGACCTCCCCTCCTCACATCATGGTGGACCAACCTCTCCAAACACTGACCTGACCTCTCCGTACACTGACCTCTCCGTACACTGACCTCACCGTACACTGACCTCTCCGTACACTGACCTCTCCAAGCACTGACCTCACCCTCCGACCTCCCCTCCTGACCTCTCCGTACACTGACCTCTCTGTACACCGACCTCTCCATACACTGACCTCTCCGTACACTGACCTCTCCGTACACTGACCTCACCGTACACTGACCTCTCCGTACACTGACCTCTCCAAGCACTGACCTCACCCTCCGACCTCCCCTCCTGACCTCTCCGTACACTGACCTCTCTGTACACCGACCTCTCCATACACTGACCTCTCCGTACACTGACCTCTCCGTACACTGACCTCTCCAAGCACTGACCTCACCCTCCGACCTCTCCGTACACTGACCTCTCTGTACACCGACCTCTCCATACACTGACCTCTCCGTACACTGACCTCTCCGTACACTGACCTCTCCAAGCACTGACCTCACCCTCCGACCTCTCCGTACACTGACCTCTCTGTACACCGACCTCTCCGTACACTGACCTCTCCGTACACTGACCTCTCCGTACACTGACCTCTCCGTACACCGACCTCTCCAAACCCTGACCTCACCCTTCGACCTCCCCTCCTCACATCATGGTGGACCAACCTCTCCAAACACTTACCTGACCTCTCCGTACACTGACCTCACCGTACACTGACCTCTCCGTACACTGACCTCTCCAAGCACTGACCTCACCCTCCGACCTCCCCTCCTGACCTCTCCGTACACTGACCTCTCCGTACACTGACCTCCCCAAACACTGACCTCTCCGTACACTGACCTCTCCAAGCACTGACCTCACCCTCCGACCTCCCCTCCTGACCTCTCCGTACACTGACCTCTCTGTACACCGACCTCTCCATACACTGACCTCTCCGTACACTGACCTCTCCGTACACTGACCTCACCGTACACTGACCTCTCCGTACACTGACCACTCCAAGCACTGACCTCACCCTCCGACCTCCCCTCCTGACCTCTCCGTACACTGACCTCTCTGTACACCGACCTCTCCATACACTGACCTCTCCGTACACTGACCTCTCCGTACACTGACCTCTCCAAGCACTGACCTCACCCTCCGACCTCTCCGTACACTGACCTCTCTGTACACCGACCTCTCCGTACACTGACCTCTCCGTACACTGACCTCTCCGTACACCGACCTCTCCAAACCCTGACCTCACCCTTCGACCTCCCCTCCTCACATCATGGTGGACCAACCTCTCCAAACACTGACCTGACCTCTCCGTACACTGACCTCTCCGTACACTGACCTCACCGTACACTGACCTCTCCGTACACTGACCTCTCCAAGCACTGACCTCACCCTCCGACCTCCCCTCCTGACCTCTCCGTACACTGACCTCTCTGTACACCGACCTCTCCATACACTGACCTCTCCGTACACTGACCTCTCCGTACACTGACCTCACCGTACACTGACCTCTCCGTACACTGACCTCTCCAAGCACTGACCTCACCCTCCGACCTCCCCTCCTGACCTCTCCGTACACTGACCTCTCTGTACACCGACCTCTCCATACACTGACCTCTCCGTACACTGACCTCTCCGTACACTGACCTCTCCAAGCACTGACCTCACCCTCCGACCTCTCCGTACACTGACCTCTCTGTACACCGACCTCTCCATACACTGACCTCTCCGTACACTGACCTCTCCGTACACTGACCTCTCCAAGCACTGACCTCACCCTCCGACCTCTCCGTACACTGACCTCTCTGTACACCGACCTCTCCGTACACTGACCTCTCCTTACACTGACCTCTCCGTACACTGACCTCTCCGTACACCGACCTCTCCAAACCCTGACCTCACCCTTCGACCTCCCCTCCTCACATCATGGTGGACCAACCTCTCCAAACACTGACCTGACCTCTCCGTACACTGACCTCACCGTACACTGACCTCTCCGTACACTGACCTCTCCAAGCACTGACCTCACCCTCCGACCTCCCCTCCTGACCTCTCCGTACACTGACCTCTCCGTACACTGACCTCACCGTACACTGACCTCTCCGTACACTGACCTCTCCAAGCACTGACCTCACCCTCCGACCTCCCCTCCTGACCTCTCCGTACACTGACCTCTCTGTACACCGACCTCTCCATACACTGACCTCTCCGTACACTGACCTCTCCGTACACTGACCTCACCGTACACTGACCTCTCCGTACACTGACCTCTCCAAGCACTGACCTCACCCTCCGACCTCCCCTCCTGACCTCTCCGTACACTGACCTCTCTGTACACAGACCTCTCCATACACTGACCTCTCCGTACACTGACCTCTCCGTACACTGACCTCTCCAAGCACTGACCTCACCCTCCGACCTCTCCGTACACTGACCTCTCTGTACACCGACCTCTCCATACACTGACCTCTCCGTACACTGACCTCTCCGTACACTGACCTCTCCAAGCACTGACCTCACCCTCCGACCTCTCCGTACACTGACCTCTCTGTACACCGACCTCTCCGTACACTGACCTCTCCGTACACTGACCTCTCCGTACACTGACCTCTCCGTACACCGACCTCTCCAAACCCTGACCTCACCCTTCGACCTCCCCTCCTCACATCATGGTGGACCAACCTCTCCAAACACTGACCTGACCTCTCCGTACACTGACCTCACCGTACACTGACCTCTCCGTACACTGACCTCTCCAAGCACTGACCTCACCCTCCGACCTCCCCTCCTGACCTCTCCGTACACTGACCTCTCTGTACACTGACCTCTCCATACACTGACCTCTCCGTACACTGACCTCTCCGTACACTGACCTCTCCAAGCACTGACCTCACCCTCCGACCTCCCCTCCTGACCTCTCCGTACACTGACCTCTCCGTACACTGACCTCTCCGTACACTGACCTCTCCGTACACCGACCTCTCCGTACACTGACCTCTCCGTACACCGACCTCTCCGTACACTGACCTCTCCGTACACTGACCTCTCCCTACACTGACCTCTCAAAACACCGACCTCCCCGTACACCGACCACTCCAAACACTGACCTGACCTCCCTGTACACTGACCTCTCCAAACACTGACCTCCCCTCAACCTCCGACCTCCCCTCCTCACATCAGGGTGGACTGACCTTTCCAGGGTGGGGACCTCTGGGGTGGAGTCATGTGATCAGAGTGGGGCCCTCTGGGGTGCAGTCATGTGACCAGAGTCGAGCCCTCTGGGGTGGAGTCATGTGATTAGGGTGGGGCCCTCTGGGGTGGAGTTATGTGATCAGAGTTGGGACCCCTTGGGTGGAGTCATGTGATTAGGGTGGGGCCCTCTGGGGTGGAGTCATGTGATCAGAGTTGGGCCCCCTGGGGTGGAGTCATGTGATTAGGGTGGGGCCCTCTGGGGTGGAGTCATGTGACCAGAGTGGGGCCCCCTGGGGTGGAGGCATGTGATCAGAGTTGGGCCCCCTGGGGTGGAGTCATGTGATTAGGGTGGGGCCCTCTGGGGTGGAGTCATGTGATTAGGGTGGGGCCCTCTGGGATGGAGTCATGTGATCAGAGTGGGGCCCTCTGGGGTGGAGTCATGTGATTAGGGTGGGGACCTCTGGGGTGGAGTCATGTGATTAGGGTGGGGCCCTCTGGGGTGGAGTCATGTGATTAGGGTGGGGCCCTCTGGGGTGGAGTCATGTGATCAGAGTGGGGCCCTCTGGGGTGGAGTCATGTGATTAGGGTGGGGACCTCTGGGGTGGAGTCCTGTGATCAGGAAATGATGATGTCACGTGCAGACACAGCATACCTATCACTCCCAGGGGCCCCATACTGACAGTATATTGGCCCCTGACTGTACCGGTCCCCATAACATCTCTGACAACATCCCTGATGTACACAGCCGGGAGGGCGGGGCCCTGTACACAGTGGGGGGTGGGGCCCCTGGACCTTCATGTCATCAACACAGATCTAAGACAGCCATCCCTCAGGGCCCCAAGCTGGCTCTAGGCCCAGAACTGAGCTGTACAGCTGAGGCCACAAACCAGAGCCAGTACAGAATGAGGGGCCCCAAGGGAGAGGAAACAAGGGCCCCTAGGGTGGTGGGAGGGATCAGGGGCCCCAGGGTGGGGAGAGCAATGAGGGGTCGATGTTGTAGCACAGTGTGTGGCCCCTGGGGGCCCTTCTCTTACTGAAGCTGGGGGTGGGGGGCCCCTGGGAGGGGTGTAGCACAGTGTGTGGCCCCTGAGTGGTGTAGCACAGGGTGTGTGGCCCCTGGGTGGTGTAGCACAGGGTGTGGCCCCTGGTAGGGGACATGTGTGGCCCCCGGGGGTTCTCCTCTTACCGAAGCTGGGGGTGGGGGGCCCCTGGGTGGTGGTGGGGGGATGTAGCACAGGGTGTGTGGCCCCTGGGTGGTGTAGCAGAGTGTGTGGCCCCTGGGTGGTGTAGCACAGGGTGTGTGGCCCCTGGGTGGTGTAGCACAGGGTGTGTGGCCCCTGGGTGGTGTAGCACAGGGTGTGTGGCCCCTGGGAGGGATGTAGCACAGTGTGTGGCCCCTGGGTGGTGTAGCAGAGTGTGTGGCCCCTGGGTGGTGTAGCACAGGGTGTGGCCCCTGGTAGGGGTGATGTGTGGCCCCCGGGGGCCCTCCTCTTACCGAAGCTGGGGGTGGGGGGCCCCTGGGAGGGATGTAGTGCAGTGTGTGGCCCCTGGGTGGTGTAGCACAGGGTGTGTGGCCCCTGGGTGGTGTAGCACAGTGTGTGGCCCCTGGGTGGTGTAGCACAGGGTGTGTGGCCCCTAGGTGGTGTAGCACAGGGTGTGTGGCCCCTGGGTGGTGGTGGGGGGATGTAGCACAGGGTGTGTGGCCCCTGGGTGGTGTAGCACAGGGTGTGGCCCCTGGGTGGTGGTGGGGGGATGTAGCACAGGGTGTGTGGCCCCTGGGTGGTGGTGGGGGGATGTAGCACAGGGTGTGTGGCCCCTGGGTGGTGTAGCACAGGGTGTGTGGCCCCTGGGTGGTGTAGCACAGGGTGTGGCCCCTGGTAGGGGAGATGTGTGGCCCCCGGGGGCCCTCCTCTTACCGAAGCTGGGGGTGGGAATGAGGGGTCGATGTTGTAGCAAAGTGTGTGGCCCCCGGGGGCCCTCCTCTTACCGAAGCTGGGGGTGGGGGGCCCCTGGGAGGGATGTAGTGCAGTGTGTGGCCCCTGGGTGGTGGTGGGGGGATGTAGCACAGGGTGTGTGGCCCCTGGGAGGGATGTAGTGCAGTGTGTGGCCCCTGGGAGGGATGTAGTGCAGTGTGTGGCCCCTGGGTGGTGTAGCACAGGGTGTATGGCCCCTGGGTGGTGTAGCACAGGGTGTGTGGCCCCTGGGTGGTGTAGCACAGGGTGTGGCCCCTGGTAGGGGAGATGTGTGGCCCCCGGGGGCCCTCCTCTTACCGAAGCTGGGGGTGAGGCCGCTGATCTCCTCCATCTCTCTCTCTCTCTCTCTCCGCCGTCACTTCATTCCTGATGATGCCGCAGATGATGCTGATCCGGGTGTTGGTCCTGATGCAAGCCCTGGCTCCGCCCATGGATGCCGAACGCCGGCCTCTCCCATTGCCGGAAACTGCCGAACGCACGAAGATCCGTCGCCATATTGCTACACCCTGCAGACCCAGACACAAGGCGTCTCCGGCGGACGGCCACCGCTCAGGGTGTAGAAAGATGGAGGTGGAGAGGTCATTATGGAATGTGTCAAAGAGAATAGAGGGGGGCACAGAGACTGGAAGGGGACACAGAGACTGGAGGGGGGGGGGGGGGGGCACAGAGACTGGAGGGGGCCCAGAGACTTGAGGGGGCCAGAGAGACTGTAGAGGCACCACAGAGAATGGAGGCGGGGCACAGAGACTGGAGGGTGACCACACGTCCCGGATTGCCCGGGACAGTCCCACATTTTGCAGGTCTGTCCCGGCACCTTCATTCCAGGACAATACAGTGTCCCGGAATGAAACTGACACTGCCACCCACCCCCAGGGCTGATCTGATGCCCCCAAATAAAGCCGCCACATCACCGCTTTACTCACTGACAGTACTTGTCCTGGCCTGGGCACAATCCCCACCCTCTGCTTGTGATTGGAAATGTGGTCACCCTAACAGGGACTGGAGGGAGGCCAGAGTGTGGCGGGGGCCACAGGGACTGGAGAGGGGCCACAGAGAATGGGGAGCCCACAGGGACTAGAGGGGGCCACAGAGAATGGGGGCCCCACAGAGACTGGAAGGGGCCACAGAGAATAGAGGGAGCCACAGAGACTTGAGGGGGCCACAGAGACTGTAGAGGCACCACAGAGAATGGAGGAGGGGCACAGAGACTGGAGGGGGACACAGGGACTGGAAGGGGCCAGAGGGAGTGGAGGGGGGCCAGAGTGTGGAGGGGGCCACAGGGACTGGAGGGGGCCATAGAGAATGGGGAGCCCACAGGGACTGGAAGGGGGCCACAGAGAATGGGGGGCCCACAGAGACTGGAGGGGCCACAGAGACTGGAGGGGGGCCACAGAGACTGGAGGGGGTCACAGAGAATGGAGGAGGGGCACAGAGACTGGAGGGGGCCACAGAGACTGTAGAGGCACCACAGAGAATGGAGGAGGGGCACAGAGACTGGAGGCGGACACAGGAAGGGGCCACAGAGACTGGAGGGGGGCCACAGAGAATGGAGGGGGCCACAGGGACTGGGGGGACCACAGAAAAAGGAGGGGGCCACAGAGATTGGAGCAGGTTACAGGGACTATGACGTCATCAGTGAAGTCTTCGTCCTCTGCCTGTGATGTCATCAATCTCTCGTCCTCTGCCTGTGACGTCATCGGTGAAGTCTCAATCCCCCCTTCTCTGTGACGTCATCGGTGAAGGCTTGATCCCCTGTCCTCTGCCTGTGACATCATCGGTGAAGTCTCGATCCCCTGTCCTCTGCCTGTGATGTCATCGGTGACGTCTCGATCCTCGTCCTCAGCCTGTGGCGTCATTGGTGACGTCTCGATTCCCAGTCTTCTGCCTGTGATGTCATCAGTGAATTCTCAATCCCCCATCCTCTGTCTGTGACGTCATCGGAGAAGTCTCGATCCCTGTTCTCTGTGAAGTCATCGGTGAAGTCTCGATCCCCTGTCCTCTGCCTGTGACGTCATCGGTGAAGTCTCGATCCCCCGTTCTCTGTGATGTCATCGGTGAAGTCTCGATCCCCGTCCTCTGCCTGTGACGTCATCGGTGAAGTCTCGATCCCCCATTCTCTGTGATGTCATCGGTGAAGTCTCGATCCCCTGTCCTCTGCCTGTGATGTCATCAGCAAAGCCTCGATCCCCTGTCCTCTGCCTGTGATGTAATCAGTGAAGTCTCGATCCCCTGTCCTCTCCCTGTGATGTCATCGGTGAAGTCTCGATCCACATCCTCAGCCTGTGACGTCATTGGTGAAATCTCGATTTCCTGTCTTCTGCCTGTGATGTCATCGGTGAAGTCTCGATCCCTGTTCTCTGTGACATCATCGGTGAAGTCTCGATCCCCTGTCCTCTGCCTGTGACGTCATCGGTAAAGTCTCGATCCCACGTCCTCTGCCTGTGACGTCATCGGTGAAGTCTCGATCCCCTGTTCTCTGTGATGTCATCGGTGAAGTCTCGATCCCCTGTCCTCTGCCTGTCCCGTCTTGATCTCCCCTGTCCTCTGCCTGTGACGTCATCGGTGAAGTCTCGTTCCCTGTTCTCTGTGACGTCATCGGTGAAGTCACGATCCCCCGTCCTCTGCCTGTGACGTCATCAGTGAAGTCTCGATCCCCGTCCTCTGCCTGTGACGTCAGCCTGTGACGTCATTGGTGAAGTCTCGATTCCCTGTCCTCTGCCTGTGATGTCATCGGTAAAGTCTCGATCCCTGTTCTCTGTGACATCATCGGTGAAGTCTCGATCCCCTGTCCTCTGCCTGTGACGTCATTGGTGAAGTCTCAATCCCCCGTTCTCTGTGACGTCATCGGTGAAGTCTCGATCCCCTGTCCTCTGCCTGTGACGTCATTGGTGAAGTCTCAATCCCCCTTCTCTGTGACGTCATCGGTGAAGTCTCGATCCCCTGTCCTCTGCCTGTGACGTCATCGGTGAAGTCTCGATCCCCCGTCCTCTGCCTGTGACGTCATCGGTGAAGTCTCGATCCCCTGTCCTCTGCCTGTGATGTCATCTGTGAAGTCTCGATCCCCGTCCTCAGCCTGTGACGTCATTGGTGAAGTCTCGATTCCCTGTCTTCTGCCTGTGATGTCATCGGTAAAGTCTCGATCCCTGTTCTCTGTGACGTCATCGGTGAAGTCTCGATCCCCCGTCCTCTGCCTGTGACGTCATCGGTGAAGTCTCAATCCCCCCTTCTCTGTGACGTCATCGGTGAAGTCTCGATCCCCTGTCCTCTGCCTGTGACGTCATTGGTGAAGTCTCAATCCCCCTTCTCTGTGACGTCATCAGTGAAGTCTCGATCCCCTGTCCTCTGCCTGTGATGTTATCAGCAAAGTCTTGATCCCCTGTCCTCTGCCTGTGACGTCATCGGTGAAGTCTCGATCCCCTGTCCTCTGCCTGTGATGTCATCTGTGAAGTCTCGATCCCCTGTTCTCTGTGATGTCATCGGTGAAGTCTCGATCCCCCGTCCTCTGCCTGTGATGTCATCTGTGAAGTCTCGATCCCCTGTTCTCTGTGATGTCATCGGTGAAGTCTCGATCCCCCGTCCTCTGCCTGTGACGTTATCGGTGAAGTCTCGATCCCCTGTTCTCTGTGATGTCCTCGATGAAGTTTCGATCCCCGTCCTCAGCTAGTGACGTCATTGGTGAAGTCTCGATTCCCTGTCTTCTGCCTGTGATGTCATCGGTGAAGTCTCGATCCCCCGTCCTCTGCCTGTGACGTTATCGGTGAAGTCTCGATCCCCTGTTCTCTGTGATGTCCTCGATGAAGTTTCGATCCCCGTCCTCAGCTAGTGACGTCATTGGTGAAGTCTCGATTCCCTGTCTTCTGCCTGTGACGTCATCGGTGAAGTCTCGATCCCCCATTCTCTGTGATGTCATCGGTGAAATCTCGATCCCCTGTCCTCTGCCTGTGACATCATCGGTGAAGTCTTAATCCCCTGTCCTCTGCCTGTGACGTCATCGGTGAAGTCTCGATCCCCTGTCCTCTGCCTGTGACGTCATCGGTGAAGTCTCGATCCCCTGTCCTCTGCCTGTGACGTCATCGGTAAAGTCTCGATCCCTGTCCTCTGCCTGTGACGTCATCAATCTCCCGTCCTCTGCCTGTGATGTCATCGCTGAAGTCTCGATCCCCCGTCTTCTGCCTGTGACGTCATCAATCTCCTGTCCTCTGCCTGTGACGTCATCGGTGAAGTCTCGATCCCTGTCCTCTGCCTGTGACATTATCGGGAAAGTCTCGATCCCTGTCCTCTGCCTGTGACGTCATCAATCTCCCATCCTCTGCCTGTGATGTCATCGGTGAAGTCTCGATCCCCCGTCCTCTGCCTGTGATGTCATCTGTGAAGTCTCGATCCCCTGTCCTCTGCCTGTGACGTCATCTGTGAAGTCTCGATCTCCCGTTCTCTGTGATGTCATCAATGAAGTCTCGATCCCTTGTCCTCTGCCTGTGACCTCATCGGTGAAGTCTCGATCCCTGTTCTCTGTGATGTCATCGGTGAAGTCTCAATCCCCCATCCCCTGTCTGTGACGTCATCGGAGAAGTCTCGATCCCTGTTCTCTGTGACGTCATTGTGAAGTCTCGATCCCCCGTCCTCTGCCTGTGACGTCATTGGTGAAGTCTCGATTCCCCATCCTCTGCCTGTGACATCATCGGTGAAGTCTCAATCCCCTGTCCTCTGCCTGTGATGTAATCGGTGAAGTCTCGATCCCCTGTCCTCTGCCTGTGACATCATCGGTGAAGTCTCGATCCCCTGTCCTCTGACTGTGACCTCATCGGTGAAGTCGAGGTTCCCCGTTCTCTGTGATGTCATCGGTGAAGTCTCGATCCCCCGTCCTCTGCCTGTGACCTCATCGGTGAAGTCGAGGTTCCCCGTTCTCTGTGATGTTATTGGTGAAGTCTCGATCCCCTGTCCTCTGCCTGTGATGTCTTCGGTGAAGTCTCGATCCCCGTCCTCTGCCTGTGACGTCATCGGTGAAGTCTCGATCCCCTGTCCTCTGCCTGTGATGTCTTCGGTGAAGTCTCGATCCCCCGTCCTCTGCCTGTGACGTCATCGGTGAAGTCTCGATCCCTGTCCTCTGCCTGTGATGTCTTCGGTGAAGTCTCGATCCCTGTTCTCTGCCTGTGACGTCATCGGTGAAGTCTCGATCCCCCGTCCTCTGCCTGTGACGTCATCTGTGAAGTCTCGATCCCTGTCCTCTGCCTGTGATGTCATCGGTGAAGTCTCGATCCCCGTCCTCTGCCTGTGACGTCATCTGTGAAGTCTCGATCCCCGTCCTCTGCCTGTGACGTCATCGGTGAAGTCTCGATCCCCGTCCTCTGCCTGTGACGTCATCGGTGAAGTCTCGATCCCTGTCCTCTGCCTGTGACGTCATCGGTGAAGTCTCGATCCCTGTCCTCTGCCTGTGATGTCTTCGGTGAAGTCTCGATCCCTGTTCTCTGCCTGTGACGTCATCGGTGAAGTCTCGATCCCTGTCCTCTGCCTGTGATGTCTTCGGTGAAGTCTCGATCCCTGTTCTCTGCCTGTGACGTCATCGGTGAAGTCTCGATCCCTGTCCTCTGCCTGTGATGTCTTCGGTGAAGTCTCGATCCCCGTCCTCTGCCTGTGACGTCATCGGTGAAGTCTCGATCCCCCGTCCTCTGCCTGTGACGTCATCGGTGAAGTCTCGATCCCCCGTCCTCTGCCTGTGATGTCATCTGTGAAGTCTCGATCCCTGTTCTCTGCCTGTGACGTCTTCGGTGAAGTCTCGATCCCCCGTCCTCTGCCTGTGACGTCATTGGTGAAGTCTCGATCCCCGTCCTCTGCCTGTGATGTCTTCGGTGAAGTCTCGATCCCTGTTCTCTGCCTGTGACGTCATCGGTGAAGTCTCGATCCCCCGTCCTCTGCCTGTGATGTCATCTGTGAAGTCTCGATCCCTGTTCTCTGCCTGTGACGTCTTCGGTGAAGTCTCGATCCCCCGTCCTCTGCCTGTGATGTCTTCGGTGAAGTCTCGATCCCCCGTCCTCTGCCTGTGATGTCATCTGTGAAGTCTCGATCCCTGTTCTCTGCCTGTGACGTCTTCGGTGAAGTCTCGATCCCCCGTCCTCTGCCTGTGACGTCATCGGTGAAGTCTCGATCCCCGTCCTCTGCCTGTGACGTCATCTGTGAAGTCTCGATCCCCGTCCTCTGCCTGTGACGTCATCTGTGAAGTCTCGATCCCCGTCCTCTGCCTGTGACGTCATCGGTGAAGTCTCGATCCCTGTCCTCTGCCTGTGATGTCTTCGGTGAAGTCTCAATCCTCCGTCCTCTGCCTGTGACGTCATCGGTGAAGTCTCGATCCCTGTTCTCTGTGATGTCATCAGAGAAGTCTCGATCCCCCGTCCTCTGTGATGTCATCAGTGAAGTCTCGTTCCCCGTCCTCTGCCTGTGATGTCATCGGTGAAGTCTCGATCCCCCGTCCTCTGCCTGTGACGTCATCGGTGAAGTCTCGATCCCCGTCCTCTGCCTGTGACGTCATCGGTGAAGTCTCGATCCCCTGTCCTCTGCCTGTGACCTCATCGGTGAAGTCGAGGTTCCCCGTTCTCTGTGATGTTATCGGTGAAGTCTCGATCCCCCGTTCTCTGTGATGTCATCAGTGAAGTCTCGTTCCCCGTCCTCTGCCTGTGACGTCATCGGTGAAGTCTCGATCCCCTGTCCTCTGCCTGTGACCTCATCGGTGAAGTCTCGATCCCCCGTTCTCTGTGATGTCATCAGTGAAGTCTCGTTCCCCGTCCTCTGCCTGTGATGTCATCGGTGAAGTCTCGATCAGATTCCACCTCTGTACTTTGATTGTTGGATGATGCCTCTGAATGATTGGCGCATGCGCAGTGATGACATCATGTTGGAGGCTGATCCAATGATTGGCAGTAATTGACAGAACACTGGGGGCATGGTTTTCCAGTGCCTGGGGTAAATGTCACAAACTGCCCCCCACCCCTGTTCATGATGTAAAAACATAGGGGATGCTGCACTCAGCATTCACTCCTCCTATCAGCGCCCCCCCCCCCCCCCCGCGGTGTACAATCACACACTTTGTGGAGACCAGTGATAATAATATGCACTGTCACTGTACTAAAACTACATGGGGGGGGGGGTCAGAGAGTGCTTACTTACTGTATGGGAGGGGCTTGTACTAGGGGAAGGCATTGAGCCCCGCCCCCCATTCTACATAGAACACACAGAAAACATAACAAAGGCGGGCGTCATCACAGGTCACGTGATTTCTGTGTCTGTATTGGCGGTGTTCCCTCAGAATGTGTAACGGAAGTGACGTTCCGTCGCCGCCATCTTGCTACACCCCGTAGTCCTCTACAGTAAGGATACAGAAAGAAGGTTTCAAGCGGACATCTTTTTACACTCACAGGAGTTTTGCAATTTTTTTTAACAGTAAACTGAGATTATATAGTAATATACAGGACTCAGAACTCCGTGTAAATGTTTACATGCTGAATTTATAAAGCAGCGGCCAGACTCCTAAATATACTCCCCCGGAACCTCCCAACCACGCCCTCACTCCGCCCTCAGGCCCGCCCACCACATGTGATTCCCCTCCCACCTTGTATCAGGGACGCAGGGAGATGAGGGCATTGAGCATGCGCGAGGCGGGAACTCCGGTGGGCGGGGCTGGTGGAGGATCCATCGGAGAAAGAAAATGGCGGCCGCCTGATAGCGGGAAACCGGAGAGACCGGAGATGTGAGGCCTACCGACCCCTCCCCCTTTACCGGAGACTCACTGACCCCTCCCCCTTTACCGGAGACTCACTGACCCCTCCCCCTTTACCGGAGACTCACTGACCCCTCCCCCTTTACCGGAGACTCACCGACCCCTCCCCCCCACCGGAGACTCACCGACCCCTCCCCCCCCACCGGAGACACACCGACCCCTCCCCCCCACACCTGACTGTTACCCCTGACAACACCCCCCTCCCCCCCACACCTGACTGTTACCCCTGACAACACCCCCCCCCCCCCCCCCCACACCTGACTGTTACCCCTGACAACACCCCCCTCCCCCACACCTGACTGTTACCCCTGACAACACCCCCTCCCCCCCCACACCTGACTGTTACCCCTGACAACACCCCCCTCCCCCACATCTGACTGTTACCCCTGACAACACCCCCCCCCACACACCTGACTGTTACCCCTGACAACACCCCCTCCCCCCCCCACACCTGACTGTTACCCCTGACAACACCCCCTCCCCCCCCACACCTGACTGTTACCCCTGACAACACCCCCCTCCCCCCCCCACCTGACTGTTACCCCTGACAACACCCCCCCTCCCCCCCACACCTGACTGTTACCCCTGACAACACCCCCCCCACACACCTGACTGTTACCCCTGACAACACCCCCCCCCCACACACCTGACTGTTACCCCTGACAACACCCCCTCCCCCACCACACCTGACTGTTACCCCTGACAACACCCCCTCCCCCCCCCCCACACCTGACTGTTACCCCTGACCCCCCCCCCCCCCCCCACCACCCCCCCCCCCCCCCCCCACCCCCCTCCCACACCCCCCCCCCCCCCCCCCCCCCCCCCCCCCCCCCCCCCCCTCCCCCCCCACCCCCCACCCCCACCCCCCCCCCCCCCCCCCCCCCCCCCCCCCCCCCCCCCCCCCCCCCCCCCCCCCCCCCCCACACCTGACTGTTACCCCTGACAACACCCCCCCCCCCCACACCTCCCCCCCCCCCACCTGACTGTTACCCCTGACAACACCCCCCCCCCCACACCTGACTGTTACCCCTGACAACACCCCCCCCCCCCCACACCTGACTGTTACCCCTGACAACACCCCCCCCCCCCCCACACCTGACTGTTACCCCTGACAACACCCCCCTCCCCCCCCCCACACCTGACTGTTACCCCTGACAACACCCCCTCCCCCCCCCACACCTGACTGTTACCCCTGACAACACCCCCTCCCCCCCCCACACCTGACTGTTACCCCTGACAACACCCCCTCCCCCCCCCCACACCTGACTGTTACCCCTGACAACACCCCCCCCCACACACCTGACTGTTACCCCTGACAACACCCCCCCCCCCCCCCCCCACACCTGACTGTTACCCCTGACAACACCCCCCCCCCCACCCACCTGACTGTTACCCCTGACAACACCCCCCTCCCCCCCCCCACACCTGACTGTTACCCCTGACAACACCCCCTCCCCCCCCCCACCTGACTGTTACCCCTGACACCCCCCTCCCCCCACACCTGACTGTTACCCCTGACAACACACCCCCCCCCCCCCCACACCTGACTGTTACCCCTGACAACCCCCCCCCCCACACACCTGACTGTTACCCCTGACAACAACCCCCCCCCCCCCCCACACCTGACTGTTACCCCTGACAACACCCCCCCCCCCCCACACACCTGACTGTTACCCCTGACAACACCCCCCTCCCCCCCCCACACCTGACTGTTACCCCTGACAACACCCCCCTCCCCCCCCACACCTGACTGTTACCCCTGACAACACCCCCCTCCCCCCCACACCCGACTGTTACCCCTGACAACACCCCCCTCCCCCCACACCCGACTGTTACCCCTGACAACACCCCCTCCCTCCCCACCCCCCGACACACCCCCACCCACACCCCCCCTGACCCCCAACATCCCCTCCCTCCCCCCCCACACCCGACTGTTACCCCTGACAACACCCCCCTCCCCCCCCACACCCGACTGTTACCCCTGACAACACCCCCCCCCCCCCCACACCCGACTGTTACCCCTGACAACATCCCCTCCTCCCCCCCCACACCTACTGTTACCCCTGACAACACCCCCCTCCCCCCACACCCGACTGTTACCCCTGACCACCCCCCCCCACTCCCACCTCCCCCCCCACACCCCCTGACCCCCTGTTTTAACCTGACCCCCCCCCCCCTCCCCCCCCCACACCCCCCCCTGACTACCCCCCACCCCTGACAACCCCCCTCCCCCCACACCTGACTGTTACCCTGACACCCCCCCCCTCCCCCCCCCCCCCCTGACTTTACCCCTGACAACACCCACCACAACACCCCCCCCCCCCCACTCCCGGCCCCCCCCTCCTTCCCCCCCACCCCACCCTCCCCCCCCCCCCCACCCCTCTCCCCCCCCAACCCCCCCCTCCCCCCACACCCCGACGGTTACCCCTGACACACCCCCTCTGTTACCCCCCCCCACCTACTGTTACCCCCCCCCCCACCCCACTCCCCCCCCACCCCCCCAGACCCCCCACCTGACTGTTACCCCTGACAACACCCCCCCCCCCCCCCACACCCCCTGACAACACCCCCCCCCCCCCACCGACTGTTACCCCTGACAACACACCCCCCCCCCCCCCCACACCTGACTGTTACCCCTGACAACACCCCCCCCTCCCCCCCCACACCTGACTGTTACCCCTGACAACACCCCCCCCCCCCCCCACCTGACTGTTACCCCTGACAACCCCCCCCCCCCCCCACACCTGACTGTTACCCCTGACAACACCCCCCCCCCCCCACACACCTGACTGTTACCCCTGACCACACCCCCCTCCCCCCCCCCCCCCAACCCCCCCCCCCCACACACCTGACTGTTACCCCTGACAACCCCCCCCCCCCCCCACACACCTGACTGTTACCCCTGACAACACCCCCCCCCCCCACCTGACTGTTACCCCTGACAACACCCCCCCTCCCCCACACCTGACTGTTACCCCTGACAACACCCCCCCCCTCCCCCCCACACACCTGACTGTTACCCCTGACACCCCCCTCCCCCCACACCTGACTGTTACCCCTGACAACACCCCCCCCCCCCCCACACCTGACTGTTACCCCTGACAACACCCCCCCCCCCCACACACCTGACTGTTACCCCTGACACCCCTCCTCCCCCCCCACACACCTGACTGTTACCCCTGACAACACCCCCTCCCCCCCCCCACACCTGACTGTTACCCCTGACAACACCCCCACACCCCCACACCCGACTGTTACCCCTGACAACACCCCCCTCCCCCCCCACCCGACTGTTACCCCTGACAACACCCCCCTCCCCCCCCCCCACACCTGACTGTTACCCCTGACAACATCCCCTCCTCCCCCCCCCACACCTGACTGTTACCCCTGACAACCCCCCCCTCCCCCCCCACACCTGACTGTTACCCCTGACAACACCCCCTCCCCCCCCACACCTGACTGTTACCCCTGACAACACCCCCCCCCCCCCCCACACCTGACTGTTACCCCTGACAACCCCCCCCCCCCCACACCTGACTGTTACCCCTGACAACCCCCCCCCCCCCCCCCCACACCTGACTGTTACCCCTGACAACACCCCCCCCCCCCCCACCTGACTGTTACCCCTGACAACTCCCCCTCCCCCCCCCACACCTGACTGTTACCCCTGACAACACCCCCCCCCCCCCCACACCTGACTGTTACCCCTGACAACCCCCCCCCCCCCCACACACCTGACTGTTACCCCTGACAACCCCCCCCCCCCCCACCCCTGACTGTTACCCCTGACAACACCCCCCCCCCCCCCCACACCTGACTGTTACCCCTGACACCCCCCCCCCCCCACACCTGACTGTTACCCCTGACAACACCCCCCCTCCCCCCCACACCTGACTGTTACCCCTGACAACACCCCCCCTCCCCCCCACACCTGACTGTTACCCCTGACAACACCCCCCACCCCCACACCTGACTGTTACCCCTGACAACACCCCCCCCCCCCCCCCCACACCTGACTGTTACCCCTGACACCCCCCCCTCCCCCCCCCCCACACCTGACTGTTACCCCTGACAACACCCCCCCTCCCCCCCACACCTGACTGTTACCCCTGACAACACCCCCCCACCCCCCCCACCTGACTGTTACCCCTGACAACACCCCCCCTCCCCCCCCCCCACCTGACTGTTACCCCTGACAACACCCCCCTCCCCCCCCCCACACCTGACTGTTACCCCTGACAACACCCCCCCCCCCCACACCTGACTGTTACCCCTGACAACACCCCCCCCCCCCCCCCCCACACCTGACTGTTACCCCTGACAACACCCCCCCCCCCCCCCACACCTGACTGTTACCCCTGACAACACCCCCCTCCCCCCCCACACCTGACTGTTACCCCTGACAACACCCCCCCCCCCCCCCCCACACCTGACTGTTACCCCTGACAACACCCCCTCCCCCTCCCCCCCACACCTGACTGTTACCCCTGACAACACCCTCTCCTCCTCCCACCCCTGACTGTTACCCCTGACAACACCCCCCCTCCCCCCCCACACCTGACTGTTACCCCTGACAACCCCCCCCTCCCCCCCCTGACACCCCCCCTCCCCCCACACCTGACTGTTACCCCTGACAACACCCCCCTCCCCCCCACACCTGACTGTTACCCCTGACAACACCCCCCCTCCCCCCCACACCTGACTGTTACCCCTGACAACACCCCCCCTCCCCCCCACACCTGACTGTTACCCCTGACAACACCCCCCTCCCCCCCACACCTGACTGTTACCCCTGACAACACCCTCCCCCCCCCCCCCCCACACCTGACTGTTACCCCTGACAACACCCCCTCCCCCCCCCCCCCCACACCTGACTGTTACCCCTGACAACACCCTCTCCTCCTCCCACCCCTGACTGTTACCCCTGGCCGCGCCGTTGGCAAGGCTCGGAGGGGGGTGTGGCCGCGACGTTGGCAAGGCTCGGAGGGGGGTGTGGCCGCGACGTTGGCAAGGCTCGGAGGGGGGTGTGGCCGCGTCGTTGGCAAGGCTCGGAGGGGGGATGGGCGCGTTGTTGGAATGGCTCGGAGGGCGGGGGGGGGGGGGTTGGCCACATCGGATGGGGATTGGCCATGTTGTTGGAATGGCTCGGAGGGCGGGGGGTGTGGCCACGTCGTTGGAATGGCTCGGAGGGGGGGTTGTCCGCGCTGTTGGAATGGCTCGGAGGGCGGGGGGTGTGGCCACGTTGTTGGAATTGCTCGGAGGGAGGGGGGGGGTTGGCCACATCGGATGGGGATTGGCCACGTTGTTGGAATGGCTCGGAGGGAGGGGGGGGGTTGGCCACATCGGATGGGGATTGGCCACGTTGTTGGAATGGCTCGGAGGGCGGGGGGGGGTTGGCCACATCGGATGGGGGTTGGCCGCGTTGTTGGAATGGCTCGGAGGGCGGGGGGGTTGGCCACATCGGATGGGGATTGGCCATGTTGTTGGAATGACTCGGGGGGGGGGGGGGGGGGGTTGGCCATATCGGATGGGGATTGGCTGCGTTGTTGGAATGGTTTGTAGGACACTCGTAGTCCTGTCTTGATGGGTGTCTATCTTCTCTTCCTCTGCAGGGTGGGCGTGTCCCGTGTTCCACCATCCTGGACAGGTCCTCTTAGTTGTTTCAGCCAATGGAGAGGTCGGCTGGAATAAATGATAAGCCACTTGTTCAGATGTCTTCCAGGTCGGAGGTTCCCACCTCACCACAGAAACCAGCCAGATACAGAAATGCCTCCGCGTCCAGCTCTGGGACCTTCCCTGCCAACCACAGGGCCCCTCACCCTCTACCTGGCCATGTATCTGAAGGAAAACATGTGCTGATAGCTGAAGTATTAAAACCTCCCATTCAAAGGACTCCTAAGACCGTTCCTGGAGCTCCCCGCAAACTGTCTGGAAGAGACTTACTTGCCCTCCCAGAAGGACCAAGGACAGGTCCTCTTGCCACCATGCAGAGGCAAGGACGGCCTAGTCCACTGGCCACAAAGAAAGAACTCTCCCCCCCTGTAAATAATAAAACTTTGAGGACTGAACCACCTGGAGGTCTCAACAACCTCTCTGAATGTGATTCCTCAGACTGTCCACCCCGACCGTCCTCCCCCCAGCAGTCAGATGAGAAGCTTGGTGTACAGAATACTGGGGATGGATGTGACCCCAATGTACAGAAACTCCCCCAAGGGGGCGATGCCGCCGCCTCCTCCTCCATCCAGTCTCCCATGAGAACTGAGGCGGACCAGGCTAGACCCCAAACCCAATCCACTCTAAGAGTTGATACCAATCTCTCAAGACCCATCATCATATGTTCTCCAACTAGAAATGGCACTGATTCCTCTTTGACCAGTACCAGTCAGTCAACAGCCACTTCCAAATCCTCTCCAACTGATACCAACCCATTAAGACCCGCCACCAAAACTGATACCAGTCAATCTAGACTGATCACCACAACCTCACCAACACCTGTTTCTGGTCAGTCGAGACCTACAGCTCAGTCTTCTCATATTACCGACTCTGCTCAGCTGAGGCCCACCACCAGATCTCCTCTGAGAACCGACTCTGCTCAGCTGAGGGCCACCACCAGATCTCCTCCGAGAACCGACTCTGCTCAGCTGAGGGCCACCACCAGATCTCCTCCGAGAACCGACTCTGCTCAGCTGAGGGCCACCACCAGATCTCCTCCGAGAACCGACTCTGCTCAGCTGAGGGCCACCACCAGATCTCCCCCGAGAACCGACTCTGCTCAGCTGAGGGCCACCACCAGATCTCCTCCGAGAACCGACTCTGCTCAGCTGAGGGCCACCACCAGATCTCCTCCGAGAACCGACTCTGCTCAGCTGAGGCCCACCACCAGATCTCCTCCGAGAACCGACTCTGCTCAGCTGAGGCCCACCACCAGATCTCCTCCGAGAACCGACTCTGCTCAGCTGAGGGCCACCACCAGATCTCCCCCGAGAACCGACTCTGCTCAGCTGAAGCCCACCACCAGATCTCCTCCGAGAACTCTCTCTATTCAGCATAGACCCACCACCAGATCTCCTCTGAGAACTCACTCTATTCAGTATAGGCCCTCCACCGGATCTCCTCTGAGAACTGATTCCGCTCAGCTGAGGCCCTCCACCGGATCTCCTCTGAGAACTCACTCTATTCAGCTGAGGCCCTCCACCGGATCTCCTCAGAGATCCACCAAGTCTCAGAAAGGTGGGCGAAGGTCTGTGAAACCGCAGAATGAAGCTCCTCAGCCTGGTCCTATCACTGACAGCACTGTGACGGTTTGTGATCAGAGTAATGAGGGAAGATTGGCAGACACTCTTGGCACACCTTCTACCCATAGTAAAGTTTCTCCAGGAGATTCACAGCAACAATCTGTGGCCAAGCATGAAAAGACGCACAACAGACTGGATGGTGAGTATTGTCCAGCCCATGTTCCATGTAATACGCACATAGTTAGACACAAGTCCATCAAGTACAACCTATGTGTGTGATTATATGTCAGTATATTACATTGTATATCCCTGTATGTTGTGGTCGGTCAGGTGATTATCTAATAGTTTCTTGAAACGATCAATGCCCCCCGCTGAGACCACCGCCTGTGGAAGGGAATTCCACATCCTTGCTGCTCTTACAGTAAAGAACCCTCTACGTAGTTTAAGGTTAAACCTCTTTTCCTCTAATTTTAATGAGTGTCCACGTGTCTTGTTAAACTCCCTTCTGCGAAAAAGCTTTCTCCCTATTGTGGGGTCACCAGTCCGGTATTTATACAGTGAAATCATATCCCCTCTCTTTTATTGTGTGTATATATAGTCCCTTATCATCCCCTCCAAGAGCTTACGTACTATTGATGTTAGGCTAACTGGTCTGTAATTCCCAGGGATGGATTTTGGGCCCTTTTTAAATATTGGTGCTACATTGGCTTTTCTCCAATCAGCTGGTACCATTCCAGTCAGTAGACTGTCAGTAAAAATTAGGAACAATGGTCTGGCAATTACTTGACCGAGTTCCCCAAGTCCCCTCGGGTGCAGCCATCTGGTCCCGGGGATTTATTAATGTTAAGTTTCCCAAGTCTAATTCTGTCCTCTGTTAACCATGGAGGTTCTTCCTGTGATGTGTCATGAGGGTAAACACTGCAGTTTTGGTTACTGAAGCCCCTCCCCCGATTCCCTCGTGAAGAATAAATTCAATACCTTCACCATCCCCCTATCCTTTGTAACCAGATGTCCTTCCTCATTCTTTATGAGGCCAATATGAGCTGACCTCCCTTTTTTACTCTTTACATACTTAAAGAATTTCTTGGGATTTTTTCTTTTTACTCTCCTGTCTTTCATGTTCTATCTTAGCCATCCTTATTGCACCCTTACATTTCTTGTTGCATTCTTTGTACAGTCTGAATGCTGATGATGATCCCTCAACCTTGTATTTTTTGAAGGCCTTCTCCTTTGCTTTTTATATGCATTTTTACATTGGAGTTAAGCCATCCAGAACTTTTGTTTTTGCTCTTTTAAATGTATTACCCAATGGGATGCATTGGCTAATGCCCTTATTTAATATGCTCTTAAAGCAAACCCATCTCTCCTCCGCGTTCTTTGTTCCTAAGATTTTTATCCCAATTTATATCTTCTAGTAAGGTTCATAGTTTAGGGAAGTTGGTTCTTTTTGAAATTCAGTGTCTTTGTATTCCCGTTATGTTTCCTATTTGTGTGATTGATTTATACTGAAGCCAATTGACCTATGATCGCTGTTCCCTAAATTGCCCCGTATTTCCACATCAGTGATCAGGTCTGTATTGTTGGTAATCAGTAGATCCAGTAACACTTTATTTCTAGTTGGTGCGTCTACCATCTGACCCATAAAATTGTCCTGCAAGACATTTAGGAGCCTTAGATGAATGCGCGGTTCCCTCCGCCCAGTCTGTCTGGATAATTAAAATCCCCCATTATGATAGCACTTCCCATCCTTACTGCTAATCCAAATTGTGATAGGAGGTCCTCCTCCTCCCTCAGGTTAGGGGGCCTATAGCATACTCCCAGTATTATTTTCCTTTTAGCTGTATCCCTTTGGAGCTCTACCCATAAGGATTGCCCCTCCTCCCTAGAGCTCCCCCTAGTGATGTCATCTCTCACAATCACTTGTACATTATTCTTGACATATAGGCATACCCCTCCCCCTTTTTTGGTTGCCAGCCAATCATCTTGAACCAGGTCTCTGAAATTCCCATAAAATCCAAATCCTCCTTGTACAACAGTATCTCTAGTTCACCCATCTTGTCCGCCAGGCTCCTGGCACTGGTGAACATGCCACGTAGTTTAGTCGCATACGATCCTCTTATTGGTTGATTGCAACTACGCGGGGGCCCGACCAGGCGGTACGCGGGGGCCCGACCAGGCGGTACGCGGGGGCCCGACCAGGCGGTACGCGGTTGCCCGGACCAGGCGGTACGCGGTTGCCCGGACCAGGCGGTACGCGGTTGCCCGACCAGGCGGTACGCGGTTGCCCGGACCAGGCGGTACGCGGTTGCCCGGACCAGGCGGTACGCGGTTGCCCGGACCAGGCGGTACGCGGTTGCCCGGACCAGGCGGTACGCGGTTGCCCGACCAGGCGGTACGCGGTTGCCCAACCAGGCGGTACGCAGATACTTGCAGACCCATGTGCACACACACAATATACACAAGTACTAACAATCCACACACACTACTCAGACAACACTCGGGTACACGCAATACAAAGGTACTACCTGACACTAATGCTCAATACAGCCCCGTGCACTCCCAGCACTCATGTACTTACAATACACAGCTCTGTTCCTGTGTAATTCCTCTTCTTTGATTTCAGGTGACTGTTCCTCCCCCTGTAGTAATTCAATTCCCAGAAAGAGTCATCTTCCAGAGGAAGAAGATGGTGAGGAGGGATCGGGGCTCTTCATTCCTATAGGTAAGGACCCGAGTCACTGATGACCTCTGCTGTGTCCACCATGTGGCTTCATCCCTCGGCTCTATCAGTTGGCTCACCTTGTTCCCTGTATTGTAGGGGGTCCATGTTGGGAGTGACCCCCCCCCATTCCCCGTATTGTAGTGGGTCCATGTTGGGAGTGACCCCTGTCCCCCGTATTGTAGTGGGTCCATGTTGGGAGTGACCCCCCTTTTGTCCCCCGTATTGTAGTGGGTCCATGTTGGGAGTGACCCCCCCCTTTTGTCCCCCGTATTGTAGTGGGTCCATGTTGGGAGTGACCCCCCCCTTTTGTCCCCCGTATTGTAGTAGGTCCATGTTGGGAGTGACCCCCCCTTTTGTCCCCCGTATTGTAGTAGGTCCATGTTGGGAGTGACCCCCCCCTTTTGTCCCCCGTATTGTAGTAGGTCCATGTTGGGAGTGACCCCCCCCTTTTGTCCCCCGTATTGTAGTGGGTCCATGTTGGGAGTGACCCCCCTTTTGTCCCCCGTATTGTAGTGGGTCCATGTTGGGAGTGACCCCCCTTTTGTCCCCCGTATTGTAGTGGGTCCATGTTGGGAGTGACCCCCCTTTTGTCCCCCGTATTGTAGTGGGTCCATGTTGGGAGTGACCCCCCCCCCTGTTCCCCATATTGTAGTGGGTCCATGTTGGGAGTGACCCCCCCCCCTTGTCCCCCGTATTGTAGTGGGTCCATGTTGGGAGTGACCCCCCCCCCCCTTGTCCCCCGTATTGTAGTGGGTCCATGTTGGGAGTGACCCCCGTATTGTAGTGGGTCCATGTTGGGAGTGACCCCCCCTTGTCCCCCGTATTGTAGTGGGTCCATGTTGGGAGTGACCCCCGTATTGTAGTGGGTCCATGTTGGGAGTGACCCCCCCTTGTCCCCCGTATTGTAGTGGGTCCATGTTGGGAGTGACCCCCCTTTTGTCCCCCGTATTGTAGTGGGTCCATGTTGGGAGTGACCCCCCTTTTGTCCCCCGTATTGTAGTGGGTCCATGTTGGGAGTGACCCCCCTTTTTGTCCCCCGTATTGTAGTGGGTCCATGTTGGGAGTGACCCCCTTTTGTCCCCCGTATTGTAGTGGGTCCATGTTGGGAGTGACCCCCCTTTTGTCCCCCGTATTGTAGTGGGTCCATGTTGGGAGTGACCCCCCCCCTTTTGTCCCCCGTATTGTAGTGGGTCCATGTTGGGAGTGACCCCCCCCCCCCTTTTGTCCCCCGTATTGTAGTGGGTCCATGTTGGGAGTGACCCCCCCCCCCCTTTTGTCCCCCGTATTGTAGTGGGTCCATGTTGGGAGTGACCCCCCCCTTTTGTCCCCCGTATTGTAGTGGGTCCATGTTGGGAGTGACCCCCCTTTTGTCCCCCGTATTGTAGTGGGTCCATGTTGGGAGTGACCCCCCCTTTTGTCCCCCGTATTGTAGTGGGTCCATGTTGGGAGTTACCCCCCCCCCTGTTCCCCATATTGTAGTGGGTCCATGTTGGGAGTGACCCCCCCCCCCCCCCTTGTCCCCCGTATTGTAGTGCGTCCATGTTGGGAGTGACCCCCCCCCTTGTCCCCCGTATTGTAGTGCGTCCATGTTGGGAGTGACCCCCCCCCTTTTGTCCCCCGTATTGTAGTGGGTCCATGTTGGGAATGACCCCCCCTTGTCCCCCGTATTGTAGTGGGTCCATGTTGGGAGTGACCCCCGTATTGTAGTGGGTCCATGTTGGGAGTGACCCCCCCTTGTCCCCCGTATTGTAGTGGGTCCATGTTGGGAGTGACCCCCGTATTGTAGTGGGTCCATGTTGGGAGTGACCCCCTTTTGTCCCCCGTATTGTAGTGGGTCCATGTTGGGAGTGACCCCCCCTTTTGTCCCCCGTATTGTAGTGGGTCCATGTTGGGAGTGACCCCCTTTTGTCCCCCATATTGTAGTGGGTCCATGTTGGGAGTGACCCCCCTTTTGTCCCCCGTATTGTAGTGGGTCCATGTTGGGAGTGTCCCCCGTATTGTAGTGGGTCCATGTTGGGAGTGACCACTGTCCCCCGTATTGTAGTGGGTCCATGTTGGGAGTGACCCCCCTTTTGTCCCCCGTATTGTAGTGGGTCGATGTTGGGAGTGACCCCCCTTTTGTCCCCCGTATTGTAGTGGGTCCATGTTGGGAGTGACCCCCCTTTTGTCCCCCGGATTGTAGTGGGTCCATGTTGGGAGTGACCCCCCTTTTGTCCCCCGTATTGTAGTGGGTCCATGTTGGGAGTGACCCCCCCCCCCCCCCCCCTTGTCCCCCCCCCCCCCCCGTATTGTAGTGGGTCCATGTTGGGAGTGACCCCCCCCCCCCCCCTCCCCCCCCCCCCCCCCCCCCCCCCCCCCCCCCCCCCCCCACCCCCTTTTGTCCCCCGTATTGTAGTGGGTCCATGTTGGGAATGACCCCCCCTTGTCCCCCGTATTGTAGTGGGTCCATGTTGGGAGTGACCCCCTTTTGTCCCCCGTATTGTAGTGGGTCCATGTTGGGAGTGACCCCCCCTTTTGTCCCCCGTATTGTAGTGGGTCCATGTTGGGAGTGACCCCCTTTTGTCCCCCATATTGTAGTGGGTCCATGTTGAGAGTGACCCCCCCCCCCCTTGTCCCCCGTATTGTAGTGGGTCCATGTTGAGAGTGACCCCCCCCCCCCTTGTCCCCCGTTTTGTTGTGGGTCCATGTTGGGAGTGACCCCCCCCCTTTTGTCCCCCGTATTGTAGTGGGTCCATGTTGGGAATGACCCCCCCTTGTCCCCCGTATTGTAGTGGGTCCATGTTGGGAGTGACCCCCGTATTGTAGTGGGTCCATGTTGGGAGTGACCCCCGTATTGTAGTGGGTCCATGTTGGGAGTGACCCCCGTATTGTAGTGGGTCCATGTTGGGAGTGACCCCCGTATTGTAGTGGGTCCATGTTGGGAGTGACCCCCGTATTGTAGTGGGTCCATGTTGGGAGTGACCCCCGTATTGTAGTGGGTCCATGTTGGGAGTGACCCCCGTATTGTAGTGGGTCCATGTTGGGAGTGACCCCCGTATTGTAGTGGGTCCATGTTGGGAGTGACCCCCCCCCCTTTTGTACCCCGCATTGTAGTGGGTCCATGTTGGGAGTGACCCCCATATTGTAGTGGGTCCATGTTGGGAGTGACCCCCGTATTGTAGTGGGTCCATGTTGGGAGTGACCCCCTTTTGTCCCCCATATTGTAGTGGGTCCATGTTGAGAGTGACCCCCCCCCCTTGTCCCCCGTATTGTAGTGGGTCCATGTTGAGAGTGACCCCCCCCCCCCCTTGTCCCCCGTATTGTAGTGGGTCCATGTTGGGAGTGACCCCCCTTGTTCCCCGTATTGTAGTGGGTCCATGTTGGGAGTGACCCCCGTATTGTAGTGGGTCCATGTTGGGAGTGACCCCCGTATTGTAGTGGGTCCATGTTGGGAGTGACCCCCGTATTGTAGTGGGTCCATGTTGGGAGTGACCCCCCCCTTGTTCCCCGTATTGTAGTGGGTCCATGTTGGGAGTGACCCCCGTATTGTAGTGGGTCCATGTTGGGAGTGACCCCCGTATTGTAGTGGGTCCATTTTGGGAGTGACCCCCGTATTGTAGTGGGTCCATGTTGGGAGTGACCCCCGTATTGTAGTGGGTCCATGTTGGGAGTGACCCCCGTATTGTAGTGGGTCCATGTTGGGAGTGACCCCCGTATTGTAGTGGGTCCATGTTGGGAGTGACCCCCGTATTGTAGTGGGTCCATGTTGGGAGTGACCCCCGTATTGTAGTGGGTCCATGTTGGGAGTGACCCCCCCCCTTTTGTACCCCGTATTGTAGTGGGTCCATGTTGGGAGTGACCCCCCCCTTTTGTCCCCCGTATTGTAGTGGGTCCATGTTGGGAGTGACCCCCCTTTGTCCCCCGTATTGTAGTGGGTCCATGTTGGGAGTGACCCCCCTTTTGTCCCCCATATTGTAGTGGGTCCATGTTGGGAGTGTCCCCCGTATTGTAGTGGGTCCATGTTGGGAGTGACCACTGTCCCCCGTATTGTAGTGGGTCCATGTTGGGAGTGACCCCCCTTTTGTCCCCCGTATTGTAGTGGGTCTATGTTGGGAGTGACCCCCCTTTTGTCCCCCGTATTGTAGTGGGTCCATGTTGGGAGTGACCCCCCTTTTGTCCCCCGTATTGTAGTGGGTCCATGTTGGGAGTGACCCCCCCTTTTGTCCCCCGTATTGTAGTGGGTCCATGTTGGGAGTGACCCCCCTTTTGTCCCCCGTATTGTAGTGGGTCCATGTTGGGAGTGACCCCCCCCCCTGTTCCCCATATTGTAGTGGGTCCATGTTGGGAGTGACCCCCCCCCCCTGTCCCCCGTATTGTAGTGGGTCCATGTTGGGAGTGACCCCCCCCCCCTTGTCCCCCGTATTGTAGTGGGTCCATGTTGGGAGTGACCCCCCCCCCCTTGTCCCCCGTATTGTAGTGGGTCCATGTTGGGAGTGACCCCCCCCCCCCTTGTCCCCCGTATTGTAGTGGGTCCATGTTGGGAGTGACCCCCCCCCCCCTTGTCCCCCGTATTGTAGTGGGTCCATGTTGGGAGTGACCCCCCCCCCCCTTGTCCCCCGTATTGTAGTGGGTCCATGTTGGGAGTGACCCCCCCCCCTTGTTCCCCGTATTGTAGTGGGTCCATGTTGGGAGTGACCCCCCCCCCTTTTGTCCCCCGTATTGTAGTGGGTCCATGTTGGGAATGACCCCCCCTTGTCCCCCGTATTGTAGTGGGTCCATGTTGGGAGTGACCCCCTTTTGTCCCCCGTATTGTAGTGGGTCCATGTTGGGAGTGACCCCCCCCTTTTGTCCCCCGTATTGTAGTGGGTCCATGTTGGGAGTGACCCCCCCTTTTGTCCCCCGTATTGTAGTGGGTCCATGTTGGGAGTGACCCCCTTTTGTCCCCCATATTGTAGTGGGTCCATGTTGAGAGTGACCCCCCCCCCTTGTCCCCCGTATTGTAGTGGGTCCATGTTGGGAGTGACCCCCCCCCCCCTTTTTGTCCCCCGTATTGTAGTGGGTCCATGTTGGGAATGACCCCCCCTTGTCCCCCGTATTGTAGTGGGTCCATGTTTGGAGTGACCCCCGTATTGTAGTGGGTCCATGTTGGGAGTGACCCCCGAATTGTAGTGGGTCCATGTTGGGAGTGACCCCCGTATTGTAGTGGGTCCATGTTGGGAGTGACCCCCGTATTGTAGTGGGTCCATGTTGGGAGTGACCCCCGTATTGTAGTGGGTCCATGTTGGGAGTGACCCCCGTATTGTAGTGGGTCCATGTTGGGAGAGACCACCGTATTGTAGTGGGTCCATGTTGGGAGTGACCCCCGTATTGTAGTGGGTCCATTTTGGGAGTGACCCCCGTATTGTAGTGGGTCCATGTTGGGAGTGACCCCCGTATTTTAGTGGGTCCATGTTGGGAGTGACCCCCGTATTGTAGTGGGTCCATGTTGGGAGTGACCCCCGTATTGTAGTGGGTCCATGTTGGGAGTGACCCCCGTATTGTAGTGGGTCCATGTTGGGAGTGACCCCCGTATTGTAGTGGGTCCATGTTGGGAGTGACCCCCGTATTGTAGTGGGTCCATGTTGGGAGTGACCCCCGTATTGTAGTGGGTCCATGTTGGGAGTGACCCCCGTATTGTAGTGGGTCCATGTTGGGAGTGACCCCCGTATTGTAGTGGGTCCATGTTGGGAGTGACCCCCGTATTGTAGTGGGTCCATGTTGGGAGTGACCCCCGTATTGTAGTGGGTCCATGTTGGGAGTGACCCCCGTATTGTAGTGGGTCCATGTTGGGAGTGACCCCCGTATTGTAGTGGGTCCATGTTGGGAGTGACCCCCGTATTGTAGTGGGTCCATGTTGGGAGTGACCCCCGTATTGTAGTGGGTCCATGTTGGGAGTGACCCCCGTATTGTAGTGGGTCCATGTTGGGAGTGACCCCCTTTTGTCCCCCATATTGTAGTGGGTCCATGTTGGGAGTGACCCCCGTATTGTAGTGGGTCCATGTTGGGAGTGACCCCCTTTTGTCCCCCATATTGTAGTGGGTCCATGTTGAGAGTGACCCCCCCCCCCTTGTCCCCCGTATTGTAGTGGGTCCATGTTGAGAGTGACCCCCCCCCCCCTTGTCCCCCGTATTGTAGTGGGTCCATGTTGGGAGTGACCCCCCTTTTGTCCCCCGTATTGTAGTGGGTCCATGTTGGGAGTGACCCCCGTATTGTAGTGGGTCCATGTTGGGAGTGACCCCCGTATTGTAGTGGGTCCATGTTGGGAGTGACCCCCGTATTGTAGTGGGTCCATGTGGGGAGTGACCCCCGTATTGTAGTGGGTCCATGTTGGGAGTGACCCCCCCCTTGTTCCCCGTATTGTAGTGGGTCCATGTTGGGTGTGACCCCCGTATTGTAGTGGGTCCATGTTGGGAGTGACCCCCCCCCCCCCCGTATTGTAGTGGGTCCATGTTGGGAGTGACCCCCGTATTGTAGTGGGTCCATGTTGGGAGTGTCCCCCGTATTGTAGTGGGTCCATGTTGGGAGTGACCCCGTATTGTAGTGGTCCATGTTGGGAGTGACCCCCGTATTGTAGTGGGTCCATGTTGGGAGTGACCCCCTTATTGTAGTGGGTCCATGTTGGGAGTGACCCCCGTATTGTAGTGGGTCCATGTGGGGAGTGACCCCCGTATTGTAGTGGGTCCATGTTGGGAGTGACCCCCGTATTGTAGTGGGTCCATGTTGGGAGTGACCCCCGTATTGTAGTGGGTCCATGTTGGGAGTGACCCCCCCCCTTTTGTCCCCCGTATTGTAGTGGGTCCATGTTGGGAGTGACCCCCCCCGTTTTGTCCCCCGTATTGTAGTGGGTCCATGTTGGGAGTGACCCCCCCCTTGTCCCCCGTATTGTAGTGGGTCCATGTTGGGAGTGACCCCCCCCCTTTTGTCCCCCGTATTGTAGTGGGTCCATGTTGAGAGTGACCCCCCCCCTTGTCCCCCGTATTGTAGTGGGTCCATGTTGGGAGTGACCCCCCCCCTTGTCCCCCGTATTGTAGTGGGTCCATGTTGGGAGTGACCCCCCCCCTTGTCCCCCGTATTGTAGTGGGTCCATGTTGGGAGTGACCCCCGTATTGTAGTGGGTCCATGTTGGGAGTGACCCCCTTTTGTCCCCCGTATTGTAGTGGGTCCATGTTGGGAGTGACCCCCCCCCGTGTCCCCCGTATTGTAGTGGGTCCATGTTTGGAGTGACCCCCTTTTGTCCCCCGTATTGTAGTGGGTCCATGTTGGGAGTGACCCCCCCCCTTTTGTCCCCCGTATTGTAGTGGGTCCATGTTGGGAGTGACCACTGTCCCCCGTATTGTAGTGGGTCCATGTTGGGAGTGACCCCCCTTTTTGTCCCCCGTATTGTAGTGGGTCCATGTTGGGAGTGACCCCCCTGTTGTCCCCCGTATTGTAGTGGGTCCATGTTGGGAGTGACCCCCCCCCCCCTTTGCCCCCCGTATTGTAGTGGGTCCATGTTGGGAGTGACCCACTGTTGGGTCCCCCTATTGTAGTGGGGTCCATGTTTGGGAGTGACCCCCCCCCCCTTGTGTGTCCCCGTATTGTAGTGGGTCCATTTTGGGATGACCCCCCTTTTGTTTTGTCCCCCGTAGTGTAGGTGGGTCCATGTTGGGAGTGACCCCCCCTTTGTCCACCGTATTGTAGTGGGGTCCATGTTGGGAGTGACCCCCCCCCCTTTGTTCCCCCTCCGTATTGTAGTGGGTCCATGTTGGGAGTGACCCCCCCCCCACCATGTTGGGAGTGACCCCCCTATTGTAGGGTATGGGTCCATGTTGGGAGTGACCCCCCCCCCCCTGTCCCCCGTATTGTAGTGTGGTCCATGTTGGGAGTGACCCCCCCCCCCTTGTCCCCGTAGTTGTAGTGGGTCCATGTTGGGAGTGACCCCCCCCCCCTTTGTCCCCCGTATTGTAGTGGGGTCCATGTTGGGAGTGACCCCCCCCCCCCTTGTCCCCCGTATTGTAGTGGGTCCATGTTGGGAGTGACCCCCCCCACCTTGTCCCCCGTATTGTAGTGGGTCCATGTTGGGAGTGACCCCCCAGCTCCCTTGTCCCGCCGCATGTAGTGGGTCCATGTTGGGAGTGACCCCCAGCGCCGGCAGACCGGTTTTGTTCCCCGATTGTAGTGGGTCCATGGTGGAGTGACCCCCCCCCCCTTGTCCCCCGAATATTGTAGTGGGTCCATGTTGGGAGTGACCCCCCCCCCCCCCCTTTTGTCCCCCGTATTGTATGGGTCCATGTTGGGAGTGACCCCCCCTTGTCCCCCAACCAAATTGTAGTGGGTCCCATGTTGGGAGTGACCCCCCCCCCCTTGTCCCCCGTTATTGTAGTGGGTCCCATGTTGGGAGTGACCCCCCACCCGTTGTATTGTAAGTGGGTCCCATGTTGGGGAGTGACCCCCCCCCTTTTGTCCCCCGGTATTGTAGTGGGTCCATGTTGGGAGTGACCCCCTTTAGTCCCCCCCCTATTGTAGTGGGTCCATGTTGGGAGTGACCCCCCCGCTTTTGTCCCCCGTATTGTAGTGGGTCCATGTTGGGAGTGACCCCCCCCCTTTTGTCCCCGTATTGTAGTGGTCCATGTTGGGAGTGACCCCCCCCCCCCTTATTGTAGAGGTTCCATGTGTCCCCCCGTAATTGTAGTGGGTCCATGTTGAGGAGTGACCCCCCCCCTTTTGTGTCCCCCGTATTGTATGGGTCCCATGTTTGGGAGTGACCCCCTTTTGTCCCCATATGTAGTGTGGTCCATGTTGGGAGTGACCCCCCCCCCCTCCCCCGTATTGTAGTGGTCCATGTATGGAGTGACCCCCCCATTGTTGGGAGTGACCCCCCTTTGTATTGATCCCCTATTGCCCAGGTTGGTCCATTTGGAGTGACCCCCTTTTGGTATTGTAGTTGGTCCATGTTGGGAGTGACCCCCCTTTTGTATTGAATAGTGGGTCCATGTTGGGAGTGACCCCCCTTTTGTCCCCCGTATTGTAGTGGGTCCATGTTGAGAGTGACCCCCCCCCCCTTGTCCCCCGTAATGTAGTGGGTCCATGTTGGGAGTGACCCCCCCCTTGTCCCCCGTATAGTGGGATGTGGACCCCCCCCCCCCTTTGGTCCCCCGTATTGTAGTGGGTCCATGTTGGGAGTGACCCCCCTTGTGTCCCCCGTATTGTAGTGGGTCCATGTTGGGAGTGACCCCCCCGTGTCCCCCGTATTGTAGTGGGTCCATGTTGGGAGTGACCCCCGTATTGTAGTGGGTCCATGTTGGTAGTGACCCCCGTATTGTATGGGTCCATGTTGGGAGTGACCCCCGTATTGTAGTGGGTCCATGTTGGGAGTGACCCCCGTATTGTAGTGGGTCCATGTTGGGAGTGACCCCCGTATTGTAGTGGGTCCATGTTGGGAGTGACCCCGTATTGTAGTGGTCCATGTTGGGAGTGACCCCCGTATTGTAGTGGGGTCCATGTTGGGAGTGACCCCCGTATTGTAGTGGGTCCATGTTGGGATTGACCCCCGTATTGTAGTGGGTCCATGTTGGTAGTGACCCCCGTATTGTAGTGGGTCCATGTTGGGAGTGACCCCCGTATTGTAGTGGGTCCATGTTGGGAGTGACCCCCGTATTGTAGTGGGTCCATGTTGGGAGTGACCCCCGTATTGTAGTGGGTCCATGTTGGGAGTGACCCCCGTATTGTAGTGGGTCCATGTGGGGAGTGACCCCCGTATTGTAGTGGGTCCATGTTGGGAGTGACCCCCGTATTGTAGTGGGTCCATGTTGGGAGTGACCCCCGTATTGTAGTGGGTCCATGTTGGGAGTGACCCCCGTATTGTAATGGGTCCATGTTGGGAGTGACCCCCGTAATGTAGTGGGTCCATGTTGGGAGTGACCCCCGTATTGTAGTGGGTCCATGTTGGGAGTGACCCCCGTATTGTAGTGGGTCCATGTTGGGAGTGACCCCCGTATTGTAGTGGGTCCATGTTGGGAGTGACCCCCGTTCCCCGTAGTGGGTCCATGTTGGAGTGACCCCCGAATTGTAGTGTAACGTGGGTCCATGTTGGGAGTGACCCCCCCCCCCCCGTAATTGTAGGGGTCCATGTTGGGGGGGGGGTAGTGACCCCCGTATTGTATGGGTCCATGTTGGGAGTGACCCCCCGTATAGTGGGGTATTGGGGTGAACCCCCTTATGTTTTGGGTCCAATGTTTGGAGTGACCCCCGTATTGTAGTGGGTCCATGTTGGGAGTGACCCCCCTATTGTCCCCGTATTGTAGTGGGTCCATGTTGGAGTGACCCCCCCTCCCTGTTGTCCCCCGTATTGTAGTGGGTCCATGTTGGGAGTGACCCCCCCCCCCCCCTAGTGGTCCCCGTGGAGTGTCCCCCCCCTGTACCCCGTATTGTAGTGGGTCCATGTTGGGAGTGACCCCCCCCCCCTGTCCCCCGTATTGTAGTGGGTCCATGTTGGGAGTGACCCCCCCCCCCGTATTATGTAGTGGTCATGTTGAGCCCCCCACCCCCTTGTCCCCGTATTGTAGTGGGTCCATGTTGGGAGTGACCCCCCCTTGTTCCCCGTATTGTAATGGGTCCATGTTGGGAGTGACCCCCCCCCTTGTCCCCCGTATTGTAGTGGGTCCATGTTGGGAGTGACCCCCCCCCCCCCTTGTTCCCCGTATTGTAATGGGTCCATGTTGGGAGTGACCCCCCCCCCCCGATTTAGTGGGTCCATGTTGGGAGTGACCCCCCCTTGTTCCCCGTATTGTAGGGTCCATGTTGGGAGTGACCCCCCCCCTTGTCCCCCGTATTGTAGTGGGTCCATGTTGGGAGTGACCCCCCCCCCCTTGTCCCCCGTATTGTAGTGGGTCCATGTTGGGAGTGACCCCCCCCCTTGTCCCCCGTATTGTAGTGGGTCCCTCGTATGTTGGTCCATGTGGAGTGACCCCCCTTTTGTCCCCCGTATTGTAATGGGTCCATGTTGGGAGTGACCCCCCTTTTGTCCCCCGTATTGTAGTGGGTCCATGTTGGGAATCAGGCTAAATAAATGTGTCCTGTGCTTGTGACAGATGAGGAGCAGTCGGGTGATGAGAGGAAGAAGAGGAAGCGGCTTCCAGGTAAGAAGAGGAGAGAGAACAGGCTGGAGGATGACGTCCCCCCGGTATCATGTGACCAGGACCAGGATCTGGAGAGAGCTCTGGAGGACGGAGCCAAACAGCACAACCTCACTGTGGTCAATGTCCGCAATATCCTACATGTGAGTGACCCCCCCCCCCCTCCCCCTCCGTATAATCACTGCGGGGTGCAATGTACATTGGGGCGCCAGCTGATATCTACATATGGAGCAAAGGTCACGGGTCCTAAGGTTGGGGGGGGGCATGTAAGGCAGGGTTGGAGGGGAGGCATGTAAGGTGCCTTGGGGGGGGGGGGCATGTAAGGCAGGGTTGGAGGGGAGGCATGTAAGGTGCCTTGGGGGGGGGGGGCATGTAAGGCAGGGTTGGAGGGGAGGCATGTAAGGTGCCTTGGGGGGGGCTCCTTTTTATATCCTTATAACAGAAATCCCCCAAATGTCCCTGATGAAGAATCCCTCCCTCCAGAATGTTTGGCCTTGGTACAGACACACAAGGTGACTGGCATAGGAGGTCATTCCTGTGTATAGTCAATGAGTTTTGTTAGCACTCACGTTGATGTACTGAGCCATAGGGAGCAGAAAAGAACTGTCAAAAGACCTGCGTAACAAGGTATGGGAACTTTATGAAGATCGAAAAGGATATAAAAAGATATCCAAAGCCTTGAATATGCCAATCAGTACTGTTCAATCACTTATTAGGAAGTGGAAAATTGGGGGATCTCTTGATACCAAGCTACGGTCATGAAGACCAAGAGAGGTTGCAGCCACAACTGCCAGAAGAATTGTTCGGGATACAAAGAAAACCCCCCACAGGTGACCTCAGCAGAAATATAGGCTGCTCTGGAAAAAGACAGTGGTTGTTCCAAGGAGCACAATCTTTCCTGTGTAAATTGATGGAAGATAAATGCAGAATGTTATCAAAAAAAAAGGCAGACAATTTGCGTTCTTCTGCAGGAAATCTGCACATGGGAGGCTCTTGGACTTTTCAGCAGGACAATGACCCGAAGCACAAGGCCAAGCTGACCCTCCAGCAGGACAATGACCCGAAGCACAAGGCCGGCTGACCCTTCAGCAGGACAATGACCCGAAGCACAAGGCCAAGCTGACCCCCCCCAGCAGGACAATGACCCGAAGCACAAGGCCGGCTGACCCTCCAGCAGGACAATGACCCGAAACACAAGGCCAAGCTGACCTTCCAGCAGGACAATGACCCAAAGCACAAGGCCAAGCTGACCCCCCAGCAGGACAATGACCCGAAACACAAGGCCAAGCTGACCTGCCAGCAGGACAATGACCCAAAGCACAAGGCCAAGCTGACCCTCCAGCAGGACAATGACCCGAAGCACAAGGCCAAGCTGACCCCCCCCAGCAGGACAATGACCCGAAGCACAAGGCCAAGCTGACCCCCCAGCAGGACAATGACCCGAA